>APFE030461173.1:100361-150518 GCA_000404065.3 Pinus taeda | reverse complement strand
ATATATATTAAAAAATAAAATTATAAAGCAAAAGCCCTGAGCTAGAAAAAGTCAGAAACTGTTAGACTATTAAGATATTTTTGGTGAGTTAATGTTTTATGGCCAAATGGGCCTTTGTAAATGTAACAAATGTCAGGCAATTTCAGATCATTGGGGAAGGTGTCCCATTTGTAAATCATGTCAAGATATTTTGTGTTCAATGTTTAGTGGTGTCTTTATTCGATATATAGTAGTCTATAGGAGATTCTTCCCATGAATGGAGAGGAGAGCTCAAGAAATGACTTGGGCAGTGAGCCACTGTAAACCTTCTATACATATCACTGTTCTGAGCAATAGGAATCACATTAAATTTCTTTGTGACCTAATTCCTTTCCTTGTGTATTGGACCTGTTGGAAAGACACGAGACCCAGAAAATAGATAGAATTATTGTGATGTCTGTAAGCGTTCTCTTGTGATATACTATGGTCTTAATTCTAAGGCAAAGTGCCTGTGTAAGCTTGTTTTGGATCACAAAAACCGCAACCTGAACCAGTGTAGATTGCAAGAACGGAATATTCCCAAATGGGTTAGAAGGTCTAAAGAGCTTCTTTAGTAAATATACTATGTTTTCATTTTCTTCATAAATTTTGAGTATGGTTATGTTTACATCACTTCGAATCGAATGGTTTAATTGGGAATTGGATGTAAATCATCCATTCTGCCGCTATGTAGAGTTGGAATCCATTGAACTAATCCTCACTAAGTTTCTGGTTGGAAAATATGTCTAAGGCAAAGAGCAGCAACCATCTTAGAAAATTCTGAGAAATCTACAAATGAACAAAAAGGAGATCCCCGCGTGAAGACAACGAAGTCTTGTCTCAGTCGGGAGAAGTGTAGTCGGGCCTTCATGCTCAAGGAGAAACGAGTGTAGAAAAAAGGGCCCAACCCCCGACTATCTCGACCTTGACGTAAGTCCCGACCCTCGACTTGGGATGGGCCTTCGCGGTGATCAGAGGTCAGGCCTTGAAGTGGTCGGGTTTCGAGGTAGTCGGGGAAAATTGCCGAAAACAGAAAGGAAGGACAGTCTTGACCCCAATTTCTGGGGAGACTCACCGGCAAAGGCTAACCAGCCTGCTATAGGGCATTAAATGCCCTAGTATATGCAGGGTATATAACAAAATAATACACGGCTTCAGTGGTTACATAAATTAAAAATGAAGACTGTGTGTTGTTTTGTTATATAGCCTGTGTGTTGTTTTGTTATATAGCCTGCATGTACCAGGGCATTTAATGCCCTATGCCAGGCTGGTTAGCCATTGCCCAGACTCACCAAGGATTTGATTGGCGTTTAATGTTTCAGCCAAAAAGAAGGGAACCCGCTCCATCATGGATTATAAAAGTGAAAAGATTTTTTAAATGGAAAAGATTGGGTTAGATTTATTTTAATTCCGGATATACCAAGAGCATAGAGATTAAATATATTTTCAGCCTAAAACATGTTTGCATCTCAAAATAAATGATTTTTTTAGGATTTAGTAAACTTAGATTTAAATAAAACTAAATGGATTTATATTATATTTGAAATTCAATAGTTTTTGTTTTAAATAAATATAATTACAATTTAAATCAACATATTTAATAATGCAAATACAATATAATACCATACTTACATAATTATGGATATGATTACAATATTTGTGTATGATTTTTAGATATTTGTATAAAAAACAATTTAAAAATAAAATCCTTGAAAATAATTTATACTTAGGTAAATAACATATATACTATCAATTACTTCCTTTCATAGTTTAAACAATTCTTTTCATAAAAATGGATAGGAATGAGATTGAAATTAATATACTTACTAGGACTTAATGACCATTTCTATTAATTTTTTCTATAGCACTTATGTTGATGGTTTAAACAATTCTTTACATAAAAAGGATAGGAATGAGATTGAAATTAATACACTTACGAGGAGTTAATTACCACTCTTATTATTGTTTTCTTTAGCATTTATGTAGGTGTAAAATTTGCTAGTAGTTAGTACCCGCCAAAATTTATGCAAATCCTTTTGCCTGAACAAGTAATCAAGTTATCCATTTTACATTTCAATATATTAATTTTGCCAAAACAAAATTATAGGATTATATTTTCCTCTTAATCACCATTAATTTAGCATTGACCAATATAAATTATAATTTTTTACCATAAAATTCAATTAATTTTTTTTATGAAACAACTTAACAAGCCTAACCAGCCCAATCACAGGTGTCTTGGGAGGCTAAGGAAATCAACCCTAGAACAAACACCCAGGAGCAGGAGCGAAAAAGTCTGAAATGATAGAAAAGGGAGGGAAGACAAAGACTAAGTTGAGAAAATGGCCAAAGCAGCGTAACGAGCCAAGCAATCTTGGAAGGAGGATCAGTAGAAAACGACGGAGTTCATTTATGTGAGGAAGAGCCAGGGGAAGGGAATCCATAAGTTTCTGTTGTGATCGTCGAAGAAGGTAATAAATATCAACCGAAACTCCATAAAAAATTCTCTATTTTTGGTCTGTTGCAGTTAATGTGGAAACCTCTAAGTACATTTGCATAAGGCTAATATGCCTCGGAACAAGGTTTACATTAATTCCCATGATCATTTTAGTGCTGATGCTAGTTATTACTAGCAATTGTTGCACCTAGCAATTGTTCCAAAATAGGTGCAAGGAGAAGTGGATATTTTTTTTAAATTAGAAAAATGGTAATTATTTAGCAATTGCCCCAAAAACGCAAAAAAAGCCCATGAGTTTTTTAAATTGGAAAAATGATAATTGTCTGGGAAAATGATAATTGTCTGTGAGAATCTTCTTATGCGAGTCTGCCTTTGGTAATCGTCTACATGGGTCTTCTTCTGCGACTGTGACTTGTAATCTAATATTGTTGTGAGGTAGGACAATTTTCCTTAAAATTTAAAATTGAATGAAGGTAATTCTTAGTTCAACGTTATCACAGCAGCTCGTTAACTCTTTATTGAGTTTAACCATAAAGAATACAAAACCATAATAGTAAATATACAGAAACATTCAGATAAACAGGCCTCTGTTTACCAATCTGCAGCTCCCCAAATCTGTTGTGACAGCTCACATAATCAATGGTAATTTGCAACTTCACCCCATAGATTTGAATATGAACGACTGTTCACGAGCGCCCATGCTCATGCCTTGGCATTTGATGCCAAAAGTACGCAATGGTGTGCTGGCTATTAACTTCGGAAACAAAGCACAAGCTTTTCCCACAACAGCAAATCTCACGTGAATTTATAGGTATGAGATCATTGAAATGATGCCTGTACTAGTCAGCGAACCAACCATAAGCTTTTAGTTCTGTAGTATGATTACAAATTACAATTACTCAGAGGAATACCATAACCATCATACCACGAATGGATGAAACACTGGCAGTGTTATGGCATTAAAACAAGCAATAAAAAAATGAGTTAAAGCCCAACGTGGATGACTGTTGCTAATGGAAATGGTCTGAAGTTTCCACATAAATACACCAACAATTTGAGGGCTAGTTGAGTCTCAGCAATTAACGAATTAATAAATAAAATGCCCATTCAAATAACGAGGCTGGTTGTGCATTCACATAACCTTAGTGATATTACGAATTGAAGATAACACTATGATTCAACATTGCATCGAATTAACTAATAAGAGAATGCTGGACAGGGAATCCAATGCTTAGGGTGTTAGGATTATATATGGCTGTAAGTAATTGAATGCAAAAGTACTGTCCGATGTAGCTTTATATAGCAAAATTCACATCAAATTGAAGCTATTACAAAACCAAACTCATTTAGATAACTATTAATACAGAGACAATAGATTTTTAATGCAGAACCCAAATTGAAAAACAAAAAAGTGTTGGAAACTTCAATTTTCTTTGGAAATGATTACAAAGAATAAAGATGTACATTCAGATTTCATGTATTGTTACTCACTTACAACAATTGCAACTCCTCGTGCATGGACAGGCTCAATTGTCACTTCCTCCTCCAATCTTCAAGCAGGATTTGCTTCAGATTTTCTTCCTGAGTTTTTTCTTGCTTCGGATTGTGGTATAGATGGACAGAGGGAGTGAAGCTTCAGGGCTTCACAGATGTGGATTGGTTACGGAGTCCATCAGACTGGAAGAGCACTTCTGGAGGAATCTTCAACCTTGGTTTAGCTGCAGTTTCCTGGTACAATAGGAAACAGAGATCAGTTACACTTAGCTCAGCAAAGGTTGAATACATGGCTGCTAGTCAGGCTGCATGTGAGGCTATTTGGATGCAGAAGATTCTAGTGGGATTGTTTGGTCAGAGGATGGATTCTACAGTGATCTACTCGGATAATCAGAGTTGCATCAAACTCTCTGAGAATCCAGTTTTTCATGACAGGTCCAAGCACATTGATATCCGGTATCACCATCTTCGAGACTGTGTGGTCAAGAGGATCATGTTGTTGCTATATGTTTCGACCAAGGGACATGATGCAGATATTTTGACGAAGGTATTGTCAAAATGCAAGTTCGAGTTCCATAGAGACAGGATTGAGATTACTGATAATCCCTTTCTTGTAGAGGAGTGTTGAAAATAGCAACAAGAAATGTTAAAAATAACACTGCTATAAATATCATTTTGGGATACCTTCCTATTTTAGTTAGTCCCTGAACTAAAATAGAGAAGTAAAAATTCGAATATGATCTTACCAGTTGTTTGAAAAATAATTAATTAATTCACCATGAGTTAATTAGTTGTAGAAAATCAAACATGAATTCTATGTGAAGACATCAATAGTTTCTCCATTGATTGAGGAATTTATCCATTAGTTAAAGAGATAAGGATGAGTTGTAATATTGAGTGTAATTAGTTGGCTCAGTTAACTGAGTCAAGTCCAGTTAGATTAGTTCAAATAGTTTGTTGAACTAATTGTGAGTTCAGTTAGTTAATGCATGCTTGCATGAAACTGCTGCACTTCAGATAACTGAATATTCTCTCATAAATAACTCATGCACGTCAGTTTAGTTAGAGACCCAGTTGAGATCAGATGGTGGCACAATGTACTATCAATTGCAGGAATATTCCTTTGTGGATATCTCTTGCATGCAGAAGGAATTCTTTCCTTGAGGATTGTGCAGTTACTTCTTCCTATTTAGTGAGTGTGAGGAGGCCAATTCACACATGTGACATCATTGCGCCCCAAGAAAAACTTCGCAAGGAAATAGGAGGCTTGGAGGGCTTGAGGAGGACATATGTAGTGTCTATTCAGTTTTTGAGCTATATTGTTCTATTGCAGAGAGAGCAGGATAGCTTGTGAAGCTGATTCTTTATGTAATCTAAACATATTTCCACTTGTATGATATTAGAGAGATTGGGGTTTTAGGCTGAGGCTTTCCCCAGGATTATTCTTCTATGGTTATGTGATTGCTTTCTCTTCATCTATTATATGTGTTCTTATTGATCTTGCTCATATTCAATTAAGCTTCCGCATAATTGTTTGTAGAAGTAGCTCAAGTATTTTTCTTTAGTATATTGCATTATCAGGTGATCTACAGTGGGAATTTCTACAGACAGAGGAATAGAGAGGTAATAATAGAGGAGGAAAAACATGCAATAAAATATATTTTGAGCATAAAAACTTGCAACTCAAAGAAAAAAAATACATATCAATAGTAATAAGATAAAGAGTCAATTTTATAAATATCCAAGAGAAAGAGGAAGGTGATGATTTGTTAAAATTTAAATATAGTTAATATTATAATATAATATTTTATTATATTTCTAAATAATATTAAATAGAAAACAAATTATTGAAAATAAATACACACACACACACACTAGCATTTCCATAAAGAGGTGCAAAACAGTGCTGATAGGACATGCAGACCCCGAGTTCATCCTTGTTTGAGCCAAAAGAGAGCTTATTAGGTATCAAAGGTTTTGATATCGGAGGTTTTAACATGGTAGGCGTCATAGGTATGCGATATTGGAAAGTTGCAACACAATGGAGGCATAATCACATGTAAACATTATAAAGAAATGAATTAGAATTGCATATGATATTGGTGATCGATGATTATTAGAGGTGACACTATATGAAAGTCAATATCGGCAGTTGGGTGTCCTATGATATCAGCAATTGGCAGTCGAGGGTCCTATGATATCAACAGTCGGGGGTCCAAGCTATGTACTTTATCTTTGGAATTGAGGCAGAGTGACCACATTTAAAAAACGATGATATGTGAGTTGCGATATGCGATGAAATCGCAGGGATGGGTTGGTAGTGTTAATGTGTTGGGATGGGTGATAACAAACTAACAAAGGATTTGTCTACAAAACCAAAGAAGTTGGAGCCTTTTCTCTCTCCTCCCAAAGGGAGAAGTGGTAGCAAAAGACTGGATCCGACAAGAGACATGTGGAAAACAATGATTGGATGCATTAAGGGATGCATGGCAGCCAATAATTGGTTGCGAGAAGTGACAGGTGGAGGCTTATTTCATCACAACATGCCAACACAGTTGATATATGGCAGGATGATTCGACTGTTTCAGGGCTCACAATAGGCCAAAAAAGGGTAACATGTGGCACTACTCATAAGGTGACAGGTGATAGATATGCGGCAGCGATGGCGTCACTTATGGGAGATCAATAATCGGAGGTTGGGGTGTATTGTGCATTGAAGTGAAAGAAGTGATTGATAAATTTCAATTGAAGGGCTCCAATATGGGGGTTGGACTATGGTCAAATGAAGATCTACATGACCAAGGGCCAAACGCAGAAGGTCATCAGCGATCGACAATCGGCGAATTGACAGGTCGTGCACCAAGGTTACATGTCTGGTTGGAAATGGCCGATAGAGAGGGCTCTGATTTGGGGGCTAGCACGACGACCATAGAGAGTTCAAAGGAATCAAGGGCTATTGGCATATCACAATTGGAGATCGATGGATGTAAGAAAAGGTTTCATTCGAAAAGCTATGATGAAGGGTGAATGCAATTTTATATTCGAGTGAGGAGATAAATGAGAACAGGTGGAATTTCTAAATTTGGTGTCCATTTGCTCCTCCAAAAGTAAGTTCTCTCAACACTGCTTCCTGTGTGGCCAAAAAGGGGCAAAAAGAGCATTTTTGAGGTGTTTTTCACCCTTTTGGAAGCTCAAAAATTGACAAAATTTCTAGCCATTTCTGGGCATCCATAATTTTGTATGAGGAATCCAAAAATGTAGAGTTTTCCTCTAGAGGAGGTCCCTAGCAAAAGCGAGCACCGGGTGGCGCTACGCACCAGGCAGAAAAATTTGTGTTTTGCTTCAAAAATTCAAAACTGACAAAAAGTGTGCCAAATTTCTTGAAATTTGGGCTGAGTGACCTGCATCAAGTTCTTTGTTGCGCTAAGGAAGCCTCAGCCAAAATCTTGAGCTTGTCTTTCTCTTTCTTCCTCCTCAAAGTTTTCCTCAACTTGTCATTCAAGGTCCTTATTCTTGCTTTGCAAACTTTATTTCTTGCCAAATAGTGATAGGCCATGTGCCTCAACATATTTTTCTTTGTGTTGGCCTTCTCAGCATCTTCTCCAAGTGCATGCTTGTCCTCTCAAGCCAAGATTCATGATCAGCTTCAATCTCTTGCTCTAACGGTGTCAACTTGATTTTTCTCCTCTTTGCTGCTTGTCGATTTTCTCTTATGTTTTGCAGCTCCATGATAGTCTGTTGGTCCTCCCACTACTTGTTCCTTTGCTCAAGATAATTTATTACCCGCTTGGCTCTTTCTAGGTTGAGAAACAAGTCATGAATGTCAGGTTCTTGTTCCTGGATGATCTCCTTGAGCTTTGAGCTTTGGGAGCCCAAATCAATGTCATCATCCTGAATGAGAATGAACTCACTCTCTTGACTTTCAGAAGGCCCCTCATCATGTAATGGCTATTTACCTTTGTCTTGTACCTGCTCTGTTGTTGAAGGAAACGAGACCCCTTCCACCCCAGGTGGAGATAGTACTCGTTTTGCTGCTGCAAATAATCTTCTTGTGCCCTTTTGGTAAGTGTCAAACACTGGCACACTGGTGGTTTGAGTCTCATGCACCTCTTGCTGATGTGAAGGCCCTCCTGCTGTCCTGAAGGTCCTCCTTCCTCCTGAGGCACTGATGAAAATATCTGAGGTCCCTCTCCATAGGTTTTAACGATGTAGTAGTTGATGAGGAATGAAGGGATGAGGTGGGGATAAGAAGAGTAGGAAGAGATTTTAAAATATAAGATAAGTGAGGTGTATGGGGATGATGAGTGCTTGAGGGAGTGGAGGTTTTGAGGTTTTAGGGAATGAGGGGAGTGAATAGGGTTTTAGAATGTAGGATAAGGGGGTAGGAATAATGGGAATTAGGTATTAGGGTTTTGGGGATAGGGGGTGGGATGAGTGTAAATGGGAGAGGTAAAGGGAAATAGAATGAGTGAAATGTAGTATGAGGAATGTGAAAATGATTGTATGGGGTAAAACAACAAAAATGACAAATTTTCAAACGCTAGGCAGTGTTTTCAATGAGATGTGAAACAAACTAAGGTTTGTTTTTTCACCTATTTACACACCATGAAATATGACAACGAGATAAACTAGGGTTCTGATAAAGTTAATCGAGTGAGGAGATAAACGAGATCACAAGTTTTGCTAGGAAAACCATATGATTTCTTTGCTAAAAATCTACAATAAAGCTGACGTGTACAATATTACATTGAAGTTGGTATAATAAAGGTAACTGAGGGCATAAGACATATCGCAATCGAAGATCAGCAAATGTAAGCGGAGGTTTCATTCCAAAAGTTGCGATGAAGGGCAGAAGTGATTTTATATTAAAGATGTTATGATAAAAGTAATCAAGTCTGGAGATAGATGATATCACAAGTTTTGTTAGGAAAACCATCTGATTTCTCCGATAAAAATCTTCGGTAAATCTGACATGTGTTGAAGGCCATGTGGATGCACGTTCTGTCAATTAATGGCGAAATGCAGTGAATTTATAGTTTTTGATATTCTAAATTATTTCATTAATACTAATGATTGTCGAATATTTCACTCATAAAACTATTGGATTTATGCATAATTCATCATTTTCTGTAAGTGTAGGAACTGGTCATTCTTGTGTTTTTTCTCCTAGGCTAGTCTTGACAAATATAATTCACGAGAAATGTCTCGACCGGCTAAACCAAAAAGGAAAATTCTCGTTCAACAACAACCAGTTTCTCCTCCTCCTGAAGTCACAAAAGTTCTTGGGTTATTTTCTAGCACAACATGCACCCCTGATGTTGGGGTCACTAGATGGGAGGCCATGTATAATATTTTTGAAGACGAAGGCCAAAAGTCACACAAAGAATAGTCACAACAAAGGATAGGGTTCCTATTTTAGAAATTACATGCACTAATGTGTCCAATTCATTTCTCAATAGAATTGGCACTCAACCAAGCATCTTTCCTTATATGGATATTGTTGGCTTGAGGGTGGCTGACCCAGGTTCATCATTAGTTAGCCAAAAAAATCCCTACACTACTAGCCCTTTGAGCATCATCCCGCGGAGTGTGTACTGAAGTATCACCCAAAGAAGTATGGGGGGATGTTGGAACCAAGTTTCCACACCCTTGAGATGGTTGTGATGTCAGTTATTCCGACTATACCTACCTTCACGCAGGTTGCTTAGCCCTTTGTTCCACCCTCCAATACCTTCACGAAAGGGTACAATTGGATTTCCCACAACCCTAACCTGCGGCTCAGGGACTTTCATGTTGCTGCGTTAACAAATTGCAATATCTCCCAAACTAGCCTAAGTGTCTTACTTAACTTATTAACTGATCTTAGTTAGCTTCGTGTAAACAGATGTTCTTACTTGTGTTCACTTAACCAACACATTTACATACATTCGCGCATTATATAAGCATTATAAGTGAAATTCATACCCAAAATAACAAGATGCATAAACATGAAATAAAGACGCAAAAATTGTAGAATACTTCTCTTCGTTGATAATTCCAGATGATTACAGACTCAACCCACCTTACACACACAACTGCAGGGGTCCACGTACTCAGCTACAGACTTCTACCTTATGCCTTTGTTCACTCAGTTGCAGACTTCTACCTTAGGCCTCTGCGAACTTAGTTGTAGAGCCTCTACCTACGCTATGACCCAAACTTAGACTTCTACCTCAGAGTTATCTCTCATACATCATCTCTTCTTGATTCATTGCCATCAAATTACTTAGAGCTTAGCTTTATTTATACAATCCCATGGTCTGCGACCATGGCTAGATATTTTACAACCGACATTACATTTTCAAAATAAGGGCGAACAACCCTATGACTTTTTACTCTGCGACCACAAAATGCGGAGTATTTACACTTGGATTACAAAATTTGACTAAAATATGGGCTTTTAGCCCCCAAAAATACCGTTGGGGGATCCCGTACCCAACATATATGATCATATGGGTCATTGATCATATGGACATCACATATAGGAACTTCATGACCAAGAGACAGACGGTCATTGACTCTTTCACTGGAAAAGATTTTTCTGCAATATACCACCTCCCACCAGCTCAGAAGAAATATGATAAAGACTTCGTTCAGAAGTTCATATAGGAAAATGAACACCAATCTGAGTTCATTCGAGGATGGAGAAGAGACCCAAACATGCATAAGCAGGAGGACAAGGGTATGCATGTTATAGTGTCTATTAATGCACCCTATTGTTTTGCTATTGCAATGATGTGTAGATTGTTTGGCTATGCCAATACCCAAAAGTTTTCAAACCAATGGGTAACCCTGATTGAAGCTGCCTTTGATATTTATGGAATGGATTGGGGAACTATTCTGTCCAACAACTTAGGCAACAAAATCCTAGAATATAGAAAAGAGCGTAATTTTTCTGAAACTGTTGTTCTCCCATTCTACATGAGTGACTACATTATGGATTGTATTTTTTTCTTCAAATTTTCCATCCATGGGGTGGAAATGGACTATTGAAGACCCTTTTCCTATTCACATTTACCATAATATTCTATGGGAGTCAAAATACAGACCCCACTTTTACAAGATTAGCCATGTTGTCGTCCTTCCTATTTACCATTTTATTTTCTATGAGAAGTGCCCTAGAATATTCGTTGAAGGAAACATTGACCTCTTATCAGTTGGAAGATGGTTTGGGGAGGAATCATTTACCTATGTTCGAGTTTTTGGTAGCCTTTCACAACCTCATGTGTTGCCCTTGTATGTCCTTGATAAGCTCCTAACCCAGGAAATAGCCTACTAGACTGTGGGAAATGGCTTGTCTAAGGTCATGAAAGAAAGCAAGAAGACAATGTGACCTGTTTTTTTGTTTGGCTATGGATTCTATTCTTTAGAGAATTTCAAACATGCTACTAAGGAGATGGAGGAAATCCAACTGAAGAACTTTCCAACCATTCCAAATCGATAGTATGATCTAAATGATACTACAAAAAATAATACAACACAGGAAAAGATCAAACAATTGACAAACTTACTTGATAACTTTGATGATTTCTTTCAATCGGCCTCAAATTATGGAGAGGTTGAAAAAGAAGCAACAACATGGCTAAGCACTGAGGAATTAGTGTACTTTCATCAATATAGGGTTAAAATAATTTCTGATTTTCCCAGTGAAATTTGAATCAAAATCACCAGAACATGGAACAAGACACAGGAACGAGAACATCTCAGAGTCAAGATGGATTTCATGTAACTAAAACATTAACAACTAGTGAATCAAAGGCAGAGAAGGTAACAACATAAGAAAGTCTGGATGTGATTTGGGATCAGTTTCTTAAAGATACTGACCCTAAAAAACAACAAACTTCGTCGCGGACAAATATTTCTCAGACTCATGTAATCACTGAGAAGACCTCGTTCACTATTGAGGCTTCTAAAGAAAATATGGACAATGTTGATTTGGAAATCATCCCATTTTTTCTGACCTTTGAGGTTGTTCTCAATATTGAGGAGATTCCTACTCTGTACATATTTTACAGTCCCAAACACAGAGAAATAGTCAGCAGGCAAAGACCCCTGCTGAAGATCTTGGGAGACTATCACAATATGCAGGAGCCTATGTTAGTGTAACAATTGATAAAGCCAAAGAAGTACAACAACTCATAAGTGAGAAAGATGATATAATAAGGCACCTTGAACAAAATTTAGAAAAGGAAAAGCAAGGAATCATCCAGCAATGAAAATCTTAAGTTGCACAATTGCAAACCAGTTTCGATGGGTTGAAGATTTAATATGAATTTGACATGAAGAGTTGGGATGCCCATATACAGGAGCTAGAGTGCAAGATTGACCAACTGAAGGCTAATCCTGAGATGATAGAATTCATGAAAGAAGCAGGGGAGCTGAATAACCTACTTGCTCATCAACAAGTTCTATTTTGGAAAAAGCTGGTCATTATCGAAGAGATGTGCCAATCAGTGGATGCACTTGTGAATAAATTGTCTGATCTGAGGACATATAGCAAGGAAGTTGAAGAGAAAATCTCTTATTTCATTGACTAGCAGAACAACTCTGAGGGTTGATTAGCAAACATTCCCAAAATAGAAGAATCTCAAAAAGAGATTGTCTTCCAAGAATGGGAGATAACACTTAAAAATTCAGATATGGAAATCTATAGTGTCAGGGACATATCTAGCAACATGATTGAATTAATCAATGATAAACTGTTGCAGGAAAATTTGATCTCAGAGTGCCCAGAAGATACGTTTCCCGATGTTAAAATATTGACAAAATCTTGGCAAGAATCATCAAAGAAGAAGGTTGAGAGGATAAAAGCTCTATCAAAGATTGACTTGGAATGCCATTGGCATTTCCTAGTCAAAACATATGGGAAATGGTTGATGTTGAGGTGTCTTCTAAATACAGCCATTCAGGGGCTTCCAGCACTTAGTGATGCGTTATTCACTGCACGGATGTGCATTAGGCATGAACATCCACCTGAATTGAAGTCGATGATAGATTTATGTGAACTTCAACATCGATTGGCAGAGTAGTCATCTTCCAAGTCTTGATCAACTTGTTGTAAAAGGATGTACTATTAGTTTTTATTTTTATTTTAGGCATGGTTTGTTTGGACCAGCACAACATTTTATGGAATTTTTTATATTTGAGTTTTGATTTTAAACTTTAAATCCCCTTAATTGTTATGAAGAAAGGGGGTTCTGAAATTTTGTGAGAAGTAATTTGGTTTTTACTACTGTAGTTGTAAACAAGTCTTAATAAAAAGAAGAACCATATTGATTTTACTTATGAGCAGAGTGAATGTGTATGGGGTACTATTATCTTTACGTTGATGCTATGTTTTTGAGCTGAACTACTGTTTTAATTGAACTTTATTTTAATTCAAGTTTGCCATATATATATTATTGCATGTGATTAGATCAGTACCACCATTGATGTGCTTTAATCGAAATCTATTAAGTATACAGACAAACAACGATATCATATATGTGTAGTTGATGATTTAGTGTTTTTGTTATATGTTAGCACTTGAAACCCCTTGATTTCTGACTTGTGATAGACCACTTCCTCCAATATCCATATCCCACCAATATTTTTGAAGGCATGTGCTATGATGTGCAATAATCTATGACCTCAAATTTTCTATGATATTCGATATCTAGACTCGATATGGTGTATTAACGTTGATTCATAAGCATTCGTGTCTGCCTTGATATCAAGACTTTTGAACGAAACCTCCAATATCAAATTGCCGATCGTTGATTCACTTGCGGACCCTGTATAATTAGAAGATTGGTTTTTATCTAAGATCACATTCATTTATCGAAAATTTCATTATGTGCCATTATGTAAAATGGCCGAAAATATGGATACGATATTGATATTAAAATGAGTTTAATTTTAGTTTGGCATCCACCATATCAGAGCTTTATTATAGTGCAAGTTTTCAAACTGTGGCATGTTGTGATTATCTCTGATATCAAAGCCTTCGATATTATCGACTCGATATAGTTATTAAAATTAGTTAATTATGTTATTGCATTCGTTCCACATCGGAGGTACCCATATCGCAAATGTTTTGTGTTGTCTCATTTTGAATGTTGCAATGAGTAAACCTCTGATTCGATTACTCATTCTGGATTGAAGGACTAAATTATGTTGATCATGTTTGCATATGTGGTACATCCCTGTGGGTATCATTTATATATGTGTGTGTGTGTGTGTGTGTGTGTGTAAAAGATGAAGGAAAAGATGTGTGTAATGACTCTTAAAGGTAAACATAGAATGTTTGATGCTTAAGAGGCATAACAAATCACATGTTGTAACAAACCACATAATAATACAGATTAGGCAACATAAAAAACCACATATTTTAACAAACCGCATGATAACAAAGATTAATAACTTATTAAGGAAGAAACAAAACTCATTACATGCCATGGTCGAGCCATGAGAGGTTGGATCAAACTTGAAAAATAGTGGGTTTTGAGAACTTTTTATTAATATGAAGATTACATGGAAGACCCACTAGATAGTAGGGTCTTTATCTGCTTGCATGCCTTTTGTTTTCCAAGTTACAAGTTGTTGTGTTGCATGGAAAGCATTGGATTAATGTCAAGGGGAGTTTTCCCTTGGGATCAAACGAGCTGGCAGATTTTCCCAAATGACCTATAACCTGGTCTTCTCAGTAGGCTAGATACCTATTATTGGCATCTTAGGATGGTTATCAAGGCACCTGAATGTTTCATAAAGCACCATGGAGCTGCTTGCAAATTCAGCATAGGTTTTGGCACCGTTGACATGTGGCAGGTGAGGTAGGAAACTCTCAGGAGTCCACACCAAACCCGTGATAGGTATGTGACGTAGGAGCGCCTATGCCACCTTGGGTACAATTCCCTCCCAGTGGGAAGGGCAGACTCACCAGCCAGGAATCCATTGGAGAATGTGCCACCCAATCTCAGTAGGGATAACATCATAGGTCATGTAACTAAAGGTATCACCATCAAATTTTGAAGCACGCCTAGGAGTCTACGAGATTCCTAAGATAGAGACATAGTCAGCAAGACTAGGTTGAAGAAGCCTTTGCAACAACATAGCTTATAGCCGGGGAGGTTCTAGAGCTCTTCATCTGAGACACTAAGCAATGCAGGGTCGAGGTTCCTTGGCCAAGTCATGACAAAAATCAGGGAGAAGGCCTTTTTGTGGTGCATAGGAGTGAGGCTATGAACTTAAAGGAAATTTTGGGGTAACCTTATTCTTTGAATGGTCAAAACCCTAGTCAAGGGAGGCTTCTAATTGGTGGAACCAGATTTCCTCTCACGTGATTGGTCAAAGTGATGTGGCAGAAAAGCCATAGAGTGGTTGTAGTCTATTGGTGGGAGGAACTTTTGATGATAGAGTTATATCAGAGTTATGACGCTGGAGGAATTATTTTAGAAACCTTCGATACTAAAACTCTAATACATATAACATTGGTTCTTTATAATAATAATAAAATATCTAAACTATGAAACACTTAAGTGATGGCCCTTTTAAAAGTTTATGGTGTATTATAATAAGCACTATCAGAGGATCCCACATGGCATATTATAATCTACTTTAGCAAATCGTAGATTCCCTATCGGTGTTTTTGTTATGTGACACGATACAAAATCTTCACTCTCTGATAAAGGGATACATTTCGATATTACGATATGCTAATCTTGCAGGTTCTCCGATATCGGAGGTCTGAGGTAATCGTATATTGAAATAGGTGCCTTTAAGGATGAAAAGATATTTCCAAGTAAGTGAGAGTAATTTTGTTTTTTGGTTTTTGTTTTTTGTTTTGTTTTTGTTTCTTTTTTTTTTTGTCAAGCATTTTGAAAGTGTTTGATTTGAATTAGAGTTGTAAAACCATGCTCACATCAATCACCGAAATGTGAATTTGTAAAATTTGTCCATTTTTTTTAAACACAAGTGAAAAATATATTTTTTTAGAAAGGGAGGAAATTTTGGAATGTTAAATGAGTTTCACAACAACTATTTGTAAAAGAAAGTAACTATTTTACAATTGAATTGAAAGTATGCTTACTGAAATGAAATCAGAAGGGGCTAGTTCAATATAAAAGGGTTGAAGTCACACAGAAATAAAATTGTTGGACTTGGGAACTATTTATTTCATTTATTCTAATTAATGAATAATAAAACGAAAGCTTTAAAAATAAGATTAAATCAAATTTAAAACTAAATTAGGATGACAGGATTAAAAAAAAAAGTGAAATAACAAATTATCCAAAAGAAAGTTGCAAATACATAGGGGTCCCCATTACCAATATGATAACAACTGAGTCAAGTTGGGGGTGTTGTATTTTTTACCACAACAATTTTGAAAAAAAATTCAGAGTAGGTTATTGGGGGAAGTGGAATATAAGATGGGTTGAAGGTGTTCCATGGCAGGCCTTTGTATTGGAAGAAGTCAACAACAACAAAGGATGGTAATTGAGGGGGTTTTGATCCCGTTGCATAGAAAATGGAAATTACTTTTCCAAATGTTCCATTTACAAGACTTACTTCAATCCATAAGTTACATGTGAGGAAAACCTGTTGTTCATTGAAAATAGGAACTTTTGCATCCAACTATTCATCTTATTTGTGTGCACCAGTATTATGGTGGTTCTTTGTCTCTGTGTAGCAACGTGCAATTGACATGTTCGATTTTTTGAGCATTTTTTTCTATGCAATTCGATAGATAGGTTGGTTGGATATAGGTAGATTGCATTGTGAAATTCCTACTGCTCATCCTTTGACAAAAAGGAATTTGTCCTTGACATGAGAAGGTTCTAGTCTTTGACTGTTGGTGTTGCATTTCTGAGATTCGTGAGCAATTATAATAATGCAATTTGAAGAGGGCCCCTTGTTAACGAAAAATGGTACATAGTGTGATGATTGTGTCAAAGGTGCGCCAAAGGGCATTGTTGTGTGATGTGTCGACATACATGGGGATGCCCTTCACAGGAGGTAGTTTCCCAAGATCACTAACAAGTATGATATACCGATTTTTAAAAGGCACATTCTAATATGAAGGAAATACCTCCCTTAAGAGATCATCTATGTGTGAAAGAAGTTTAGGGCCAATAAAGCTCATTTCATTGATTAAAATGTATTTGATGTGACAAAGTTTTTCTTGGAGATGCAGAAGTGGTTGGACCTAAAGAGGATGCATTGACACTAAAGGAATGTGAAGGGAAGAATGGATTGTAAGCGCCTTTATGTTAAACGTTGCAACCCCTGTTGGAGCGAGTAGGAGCAATGGACTTGAACTGGGAAGAGATTTAGCAAGAATGTATCTCTTAGGAAATCAATTCAATGAGACTTACTTGTGTCAGCAATGCCTTGGATGAGTATTAGAAGTGGAGTAATGGAGGAAGTAGTTCTAAATTGGGTGAGGGCAAAGGTGAAAGAAACTTGCTAGGTGGGTGATAGTGAGGTGAGGGAGCGGGAAACTAGAGATGGGCTAGAATGGATCTGGGTGGATGAGCGACTAAAGTCTATGAAGCGTATGGTTGTCTCTTGCAAAGGGAGAGGGATGGTAGTATGGGCCCAATTTTGGTTAGAGTCAAGGAATTTCCATTCATTGATGTCTACAAATTCAGGGTGATTCGACATATCATTAATGGAGGTGTCATAAGAGAAAGGGGAAAGGGGGGTTTCATTGGCTCGATGAGCATGCCATGGAACATACGCATATCTTTTTTGTTCCCAATGCGAAATGATTACTTCATCAGTGGAGCCTATGTTTGATGTGAGTTTGTGGAAAGGGAAGTATAGAAGTAGTTCAATCCAGCAATAGGAAGCATAGGATGCATTAGTGGGAGAAGGGATCGAGGAATAGAAAGGGAGGACATGAACAATCTTGCGAGGATTTATTTTTTTCCATTGGTTATGTTTTGGGCGAGCGGAGAAAGACCAAGAATGTTCAGCTTCAAGAAGAGTTAGTGTTTTAAGCGAAGCAGGTCTATTCATGTATGATACACTGAAGGGTGGTGTTGGGAAGGGCAAACCTAGACCATGAGAAACACGTGAAAAATAGTTCGAGTAACATTGAGGGAAACAAATGAGAAGATACAAAGTGAAAGGGAACATTTTTGTAGCATGTGACATGTTTCCTGTCCGATGATGTCCCTATCAAAAAAATTTTAGGTTAAAATTTTTTGGACAACATTAACAAGAGGAGTTTCGGGGTGGATAGCTTGGGGGACACGTGACAACATTTCCCGATATATATATATATATATATATATTATTTTATTTATTTATTTATTTATTTATTTATTTTTATCTTTTATTTTTTATTTTTATTTATTTTTATTTATTTTTTATTTATTTTATTTATTTTCTGGTTTCGATGCATATTTCGTGATGTAGCAAAGAACAACACGCTGAGACAAAATTGGTTGACAATCGATTTTTTCTCTCCATATGTATAGCATGTCAATGTTGTGTACATTTAACCTGTCATTATTACGAGTATGGACATATTTCTTTCTTCCACTGTCATCAATGATCAAAGAGGAGGTGGGATTCAAATTCCATGGAACTCCATAGTGGAAAACAAGAGTAGGACCCTTTTTGTGAAGACATGAAGAGGGGTGGCATTTAGTATGCTGTTGAACACAATTAAGAAGATGCTCGTAGTCCTGAAGGCGAGAGGATGCAAATATCAATAGCGATGGGAGGATGCATGGTTCATTCTCTGTAGAGATGTGTACATAACGTCCACATTGTTCATGAGGGCAAGGATTCCAAGTAGAAATGTGTTCATAAAAAAAGGACTTGGCTCTATCCATCACGAATTGGTCATCCTAATCATGGTTGTCCATATCAGGTGCATTTTCGAGCCAAAGGAAACCATGTATGTGTGTAGAGCCCCTATGTTTCCACTCATACCTACAAACATGAAAAAGGAAATATTGTGAGGCAATTGTACATTCAGAAAAAGAAACAGAAAGGAGGAGGATGGTCAGGAAAAAACCTGCACCATAAATCCTTTGCATGTAAACCTTTTTGCAAGACCTCTTCGAGGAAGATTTTGAATTGACAATGAATATATTGTGATGTAATGTGGATTATTGATTATATTCTTGAATTTCCATCAGGACAGCTTGGATGAGTCCAGGGGCGGGCTACCGGGCATGACCATGTGTATGTCATGCCATTTGGTGTCAGCTACACTTAGAGTGAAGAAGAAATTAAGGCTACCTATTTGTATGATCACATTAGTGAGTTCACCTCTACATTTGTTCCAGAATGAGTGTGTTCCTCTAAGGCTTGATCCGAAGCACATAATTAGGTCAGGAAGAATGGAATCAGGTATGTCATGGAGGCATGCATGAAGGTATGCAACAGTCATTCGAAAACCCTCTTAAAGGTTTCTCTTCATGAAAATAGCAACAGTTTCTTGACTATGATGCCACAACATAAGATTGTACAAGTAATAGTAGAATCTTGGATGTTGGGACAAATGGTTATCGTAGTAGTGTATGAGGTGAGCAACATATTCTTGCATTTCAACTTTTCTAAGACATGGTTTACCAATCATGGCAGCCCTTGTGGGGAAGAGTGTGGGGAACGCCATAGCAAAGAGGCCTTCTGTGATATATTCATTTATAACATAGGGGGAAACAGAGGGCCAGGAATTAAAGTAGTGCAATTAGGATGGGGAGACTACAGGTAGTTGCGTGTTTGTTAAAGATTAGTATGGGAATTAGGGAGTGCTGATACAAAATAGGATGGTTGGAGGTTTGTTGGAGTGGTGTGTGTAGGAATGTTATCATCGAAAGTAGGGAAGTCAATTCGTGGTTCAACAAAGGATGGGGAGATGCGATGGATGAGAGAAGACATATTGGTAAGGTGAGTCGGCAAGGCAGATATTGCAGCTTGGTCTAGTTGGACATCCTGGTAGTAGGGATCATGGGCTAGTTTGTACTCTAAAGTTGCAATAACATGTTTCCCACTAATAATGGAATCATATGTTTTGTGGTTAGAGCCATGCCCAATAATAACGACGATATCCAATTCAGAAACCTAGTGTGGTAAAATGTTGGTGATGGTTGTGATGTCTTGTGGAAAACAAATAGTATGACAAATGTATTTGTACTATCCACCTCATGCATGGGTGACTTTCAAGATTGGGCTAACACATGATATGATAATTTCTTCTATTTGTGTTAGAGAAGCAAGGACAAATGGTTGGTCTCCAGGGTCCATGTTGTTTGCAAGGGAGAAGTGGTGGGAGGATTTTGTAGTTGCACAATGGGAGTAATAGTGGTTTCCATGTAAGAATTTTGTTTTGATATTTATGTATGATTATTTGCATATGGAGCATATATGCAAGGGAGAAAGGTCATCTATCCTTTCACGAAATCGATGGTGTGCATGGTTAAGAGAAAGGTTGACCAAAATATGGGGATGGGAGGGTGAAGGATGATGAGTTGATGGTGGCGTGTGCGATGTACATGGGCAAGAAGTGGAAGTGAATGGAGGAAGTTGAAGGGTAGGTATAGACGGAGCGGGGAATGTTGAAGGAGATAGGTTTGTAAGTTAATATTTTTGATGTTGGGGAAGAGAAACATTAGACGGGGATATATCTGGAAAGGTTTGGGTGTTTAAATCAACTTTATATTTGAGACGTCTTTGTTTGTTGGAGGCGTCTTTATTCTGTGCATAAAGGAGTCTCTTCTAAGCATTTCTTGATGGGTTTGTAGAAGATGTTGGCATGTACATCCTGATACAAACATGGGGACACAAGTTCAAGTGAATATAGGAGATGAGAAAGAGTCGTCTTAAGCACAAAGATAGAGTACATAGCCCCCAAAAGCAAGAACATCATTAGTGGGTATATTTTCGAAATAATGCCTTCTAGCTTATAAAGTAGATGTGTGTTTTGACAAAGTAGTTGAAGTTTAGTGGGCGGAGAAACCTTTTTATAATAAAGTTTATGTTTCTTTGGTATTGTGTACTAATGTCGTGCGATTCAAATTTTTTTGTTGGAACTTTATCAAAGCTAACTTTGGAGTGTTGAATGAGATTAGAATCAATCTTATTTTAATGAAGTATTTTTGTGGGGATCGATAACTATTATCATTCATTTACCAAGTAGGTTTAAGGCAACCAAAAAACAACCCTTTGTAAGAAGAGAGTGTTTGTAGTTAGGTGCACAAAGAATGATATAAAAGGATGTAAGTATTCTATTTCGTTTAGAAGGAAGAAGAAAAAAAACATATATAATATATGTAAAAGTAAAAGATGGAGAATTATGCAAAGGTGGAAGTTGCAAAATGTATCATAGGTGTATATACATAAAGAAGAGAAGTACAATGATGAAGTGAACAAAAAGAAGGGGGTGGAAAGGGACGAAATGACAATGAATGGAAAAGCACATAGAAGTTATTGTTTACACTTCAGTGTGGCATGGGGAAAAGAAATCGACTTTCAAAGATGCCGAACAACTGAAGAAGTAGACATTTTTTTTATTTCCTGGAGGAGAATGGAACATGTAGAGTTGTAGGTGATTTTATCTAAATTGATTAGTACAAACTTCAAATGGTCCACACGATTGAAGATATCTATTTTCACAAACAGTGTGAAGAGGAAAGGATGACATGAAACCCTCACACGAAGCTTGTGGATAACACCATGATCACTAGAAAGTATGAACAAGTCTTTTGCTTGGACACCCATGAGTTCAGTTGAAACATTATCAAATGCGTTTACATTTTATAGTATGCATTTGTGGTCATGCAATTCAAATTTCAGCACATACTGATAGACACATTCCGGGAAGGCCCCACCACATTTTGTGAAGTGCCACAGTCCATTTGAGTGGTTGATAAATTTTTTCACGCATTGAATGCCATCATATGAGAGAGGGCATGCAAGGAAGTAGAAATCTTGCATGTCAATAGAGGTGATGGTTCCACGAACATAGAACCATGTCACTTTTCTAGTGGTATGCGAGCCTATGAGGTTGTCAATTGTACGTTGTGAGTAGCCCCACTTGGAAGGCCCCGAGAATTTTCTACTTAACGATGGTGAAGAGGCCAAGCGGTCTCTTTGATGAAACCATGATTGGAGTTGTTCAGTATATGGAATGGCGGGATCTAAGACGCGATTGGTGGTTGAGATAGTCCCAATAGTCCTTTCATTAAATTCGGCTATGCGACCCCCTTTGATTGCAAGCATGGTGAAAGTACCATAAGAGGTGAGTTCAACAAGTTGCTTTCCTAAGGTGTGGCACTGGTCCCCCCATAGGGTGATGTCGACACTATAGCAAGACATTTCTTCCAAGATGAGAGTTTTCCTAGGTGTTTCAGATCCATCTCTTCGACGAATGGTGGAATTTGGAGAAATGGACCGGGCAATGCCAATGATGTCGATAATTGAGATGAGGTTTGCAGATTTGATTTCATATATAGATATAAAATGGAAATTGTGGAAAGGAATTGTCGGAACATGATCTAAGGAAGTTTCAACAATGGAAGTTGCAGAGAGCGAGACTTCCCATTTGCTATCCAAATAGTTGTGATTTATATTTTCTGGTTTCACAGTGTCATTTGAAACTATGTAAAGCTTCTCAATTTGGATAAGGTCATGAAAGAAATCTGCTAGATCACTGAAGGCAGAGAGATGAATTGTATCATTGGCAGAATCAACGATCTCAAATCCAAAGACCTTTCTGGAGCCTCGAGCATTGTTGTAGGAGTGAATGGATGTTTTTCCAAGCACCCTATCCTAGATCCACCATTGTTTACGGTAGGGGCTTAGCGCGAAGGACAACTGATTTGATGATGAACAGAATCCTCTGTCGAAGCAACAATAGATGAGGTGAGGGAATGTGACGTTGAAGAGTAGGGTTATTATGCCGATTTTTTTACAATTTGAAGGAGGTTTGGGTCCCTAATCAAAGTTGCATGATGTTCGAGAACTTTCAGTTCAATAATTTGCAGAGTCTTGAAAAGAAGGAAAGAAAAAGAAAAGAAACACAACATTAGTCAGAGTGGCAGTGGCGGAGAGAGGGAAAGGAATAAAAAAACATCAAGAATATGGTGAAGAGTGAAGATACACATAGTTTTGTAAAAAAGTGCAACTGACTTCTTTGAGAATGATAATCGAGCACAACTAGAGGGAACTAGAGATGGCATGTGAATTGTAAGTAGACGAGAGAAAATTTCTTTGCTAAGAGGTTCCATCAGAGAGGGAAATGTGGTAGCGTTAGGACGATGTCTTTATGGAAGAAAGTAGGTCAATTTCAATGATTTGGAGTGATGGTTGGATCATTGTAGAGCCAACGAGCAACAAAGTGATGGCATTCGCTATCAAGGAAACTTCCATGATGATGCGGAAAGGAGGAGTCCTGAAAGGTGAAAGTTCGTAAAATGTTGTCAACATTGGAAGAGAAGTGGAAATAAAGAAGTGAGCACAGTTGTTCACAGGATTGGAATACTTGGAGCCAAACGAAAGAAGAAATATTTACAATTTAGATTGTTGCCAATAGTCCAAGGTAAGGGGAAAGGAAAATTGAAATGTTTAAGCATAGAAAGTTAGTTATCTATATATGGTGTTTTAGAAACTCTACAGGTGGGTGTCTTGTATGTCATGACAAGGCACATAGTATTCTAAGCTATATACGTAGTATGAAAACATTGATACTTTCCATTTGTGTGTAGAAGATAATATGGTTAGATGGTTATCGATTCTCATCTATTTGTTATTGAAATTCTAGGGTATATATCCGGTTAAAGGCAACATCACAACATGCAGTAGGAACAACATGATACCAACAATAGCACAACAAAAGCATTAGAAAATGCAACTCGAAAAATCAACAGAATAGTGTGACGTGAAGAGGCTAAATAGAGCACATGCCCATCTACCAGCTAAGCAGAGGGAGAAATAAATCAGAGTCAAAACATGTGGTAGAGGTCACATGGTTACCAATGACATAGATGCTCATCCGAGCGAGAGTAAAGTGAGAATAAATGCACATAGGCAGGCCATTAATTAGATTATTGCATAGAATAGTCCTCGACACCAGGATGTGCAAACAAATTTCAAACCTTAATCAAAGGAAAATGTGACATATTGATTAAATATACATGGGAGTTTCAGGATTTTGAAACTTTGACATGAGAAGAATCCTTTTCAGAATCTTGCAAGTTGAAAGTCTGATTAAGCATACCAATGTGGCTTGTTTGAATAAACACATATAATAAAGTGTCCGGGGCATAAAACATACCAATTTTGTGCGAACGAGAATAAAGTGAAAATAAACACACATGGTTGGTCCATTAATTATATTATTGAACAGGGTAGTCTTCGAGACTAAGATGCGTGTAGAGGTTTTAAGTTGCAAACATTAAAAAAATGTGGCATATTGATTAAATATATATAGGAGTTTTCATGCATTGAAACCTTGACACCAGAGGAAATATTTTCGAAATTTGTGGAAAAAAAGGTTGATTGATCATATTAAGTTTCCTCTGTACAAAGGTGTAAAACATGCGATCTTCGTATGAGTGAGAAAAAAATGACAGTAAATGCACATAGTCGGCTAACCATCGGTAATTAATGAATAAAATAGACAGAAAAAGCAAGATATGTGCATATACAATGGATCTTATTGGAGGTCATATTCCAAAAGCTATGATAAGGGGCGCATGTGATTTCACATTTAATTTTGGTATGATAAAGCAATCGGGGTTTCATATAATTTAGTGGTTGGAGGTCCATAGCACAGTTCAGAGATTCAGAATTTAGATATTTGTTTAGTATTATATAGGACCAATGCTATATGTATCGGAAATTTCGAAAATAATTTCCTCGATTTTATTAGTCTGATATAACTCTATTATAAAAAGGTTCATCTAACTAATAGACCAATAGGAATGTCCCGCAGGTCCGAGGTGTCACCCCCTTATGTGTTTTAGATATCTAGTGATCCTTGTCGGCCTCCAAATGCCCTATTTTTTCAAGTTCCGACTTCTGAATTCGGAGATTGTTATTCGTTCCGATATTTGAACACTCTAAAGGTATGAAAATAATTCAACACAACATCGCATCTTCTCTCAAGCGGAACTTTTTGAGAATGGGCCACATCTTAAAAGTGTCGATATTGCAAGTTGTGATATGCGATGAAATAGTCAGCAATGGGCCAGTAGTGTTACAGTGTTGGGATGGATGATAACAAATTAACAAATGATTTATCTGCAAAAACCAAAGAAGCTCGAGCCTTTTCTCTCTCCTCCCAATAGGACGCGTGGTAGAAAAAATACTGGATCCGATAGAGACATGCGACTAGATGCATTAAGGGACGTGTTGCAGCTAGCAATTGGTCGTGACAAGTGATACGGGGAGACTTACGTCATCATGACGTGCCATCAGGGTTGACACGTGGCTGCGGATTTGATAGTTTCAAGTTTCACAACAAGCCAAAAAAGGGCAACACGTGGCATTATTAGAAAGGTGACACGCGACAGATCCGTTATAGTGATGGCATCATGTATGGCAGATCGACATTTAGTGGTTGAGCTGCATTGTGCATCGAAGTGAAACCTCTGATTAATAACGTTCGATTGAAGGACTCCAATATGAGGGCTATAATGTTATCACATGAAGAGACACAAGACCAAGGCCCAAATGTAGAAGGTGATAGACGGTTAGCAATCATTGAATTGACATGCCATGCACCAAGGTTACACCTCCGATTAGAAATCGTTGTTAGAGAGGGCTCTGATTTGGGGGCTAGCACCATGGTCACAAAGAGTTCAAAGGAATCAAAGGTGGCACATGGAATTATTCAAAAGGTGACACGTGGTAGATATGTGGTAGATATGGATGTTTCTTTTGTCTCCAAAAATCAAAGAAGCTCGAGCCTTTTCTCTCTCCTCCCAAAGGGATGCATGGCAGCAAAAAACTAGATATGATAAGAGACATGTGGCTAACAACGATTGGATGCGTTAATGGATGTGTTGTAGTGAGAAATTGGTTGTGACAAGTGACACGGGGAGGTTGAGGTCATCATGATGTTCCAAAAGGGTTGACACATGGCAGGTGGAATCAACAATTTCAAGGCTCACAACAAGCCAAAAAAGGGTGACACGTGGCAGAAACGTGGCAATGATCACGTCATGTATGGGAGGTCAGTGATCGAAGGTTGAGTCGTATTGTGCATCAAAGTGAAACCTCCAATTGATAACCTATGAATGAAGGAATTTGATATGGCGGTTAGATTGTGGTCACGTGAAGAGCCACAAGACCAAGGCCCAAATGTAGAAGGTGATCAGTGATCGGCAATCGGTGAATTGACATGTCGTGAACCAAGGTTACACCTTTGATTGGAAATCTTCAATAGAGAGGGCTCTGATTTGGGGGCTAGCACCATAGTCTCAAAGAGTTCAAAGGAAGCATGGGCAGCAATCCAATTGATAACCTTCAATTGAAGGGCTCTAATACGGGGGCTAGACTACGATCACGTGAAGAGCCACATGACCAACACCCAAATGCAGAAGGTGATCGACGATCGACAATCAGCGAATTGACATGTCATGCACCAAGGTTACACCTACGATTGGAAATCGTCGATAGAGAGGGCTCTGATTTGGGGCTTCACTCATTTCCTCTCCATGTAGATCAAGCCACATCACTCATCGAAGATCACAAGTTTTGGGACTGTAACCAAATGCTACATTGTAAAAATTCCAATTGTGATTTTGCAATATTATAAAGGCCCAGGCGCGTGTGATGTGGTCCCACGCATTACACATTAGAACAATTTATAGCACAGCCTTCTAAAGAATCGTCCCCCTGTCCCAAGCTAAAGGGCTTAGCCCCGGAAGGCACCACTCACTAGATTTATGATGTAACGTCCTTTCCACGGTCATGATGTCACACTCCGCCATGTGACTGGCGCGCTTATTAAGAGTCAAATAACCTCGACAAAGGAAATTGTAAATCAGAGGTCCACGATGAATCACACCATCGAAATGGTATATTCTTAGAAGGCCAATGAATCTACTACAGTGTTGTGAGGAAAAACCTCACTATAAAAATCCTATCGACTTAATTAATTAAAATAGTTTATATACTAAATTATGAATTAAGCATTAAATTAGTTATATATATTAAATTATTTATGTAAACTATGTAACTATATATCATAATTAATATAAATTGAATATAATTAAATATAGTTAGTTTTAGCTAATTCGAGAGCCTATCGTTTTATAGAGTAAGCTCACACATTGTCTTATTTAAAGTTTTTGTTGTACAATCACTTTTAGATTCCACAATCCACTTTTAAAACATGGTTATCTATATATATTATATATATATAATATATATATATATATATATATAATTGAAATGAAATAAATATAGTTGATATTAATTAGTTATAGAGTAATTTTAGTATTGGGAGTGCATTTTGCAATGGAAGTATTGGTAATGTGTAATATTTTAATATATATATATATATATTATATATATATATGCTTATTATAATAAAAATAGAAATGAATTAGTTTTAATTAAAAGCATTATAAAATATCAATAATTTGACTATTCACTTAAATATTATAATTTTATATCAGCCCCAACGGTTAGCTCAATTGGTCAAATAAGTGCCTTGCCGTTCGAGAGGTCACAGGGTCAATTCTCCCTGAAGCCCTTGGGGTTAGGCCTAGCTATTTCCCATGGGGCTTGATACCCTTGATCAAGCTCAGATATTTCTGTAGACGTAATGGCCACCCAGTGACTGTGAGTGTCCATGAACCACCCAAATTTATTTTTTTTAAATTTTATATCAATTTTGGAGAGAGATAATACAAATATATATATATATATATATATATATATATATATATATTATATATATATATATTTGCAAAAAAGAATAAGTAATTACCAAATATTTCATAATAAGTAGATGTGTAATTCATTTAATTCTTAATATAAAGTTCATATGTGGCATTTAAAACATATTGATAATAATCAGAAATGTAATATAGGCCATAACTAAAATATTCAATCTGTAAGATTAAGTAATATTAACATGTATTTAGCCCACTGGGTGTACTGTTAAGGCACTCCGTGATGTGAACGTCACCAGTTCCAAAATCCATGGGAAAAATCTAGCCATGTTAAGGGAAGGTGTGCCCAAGTGAAATCTCTAAGAGATTTTAATGGCTTATAAGCCCCTAGGTTGTGGTTTCTCAAGCCAAATATTAAGTGTGTAGTCATTTGAGGACTCAAGCAACTTAGCAAAAAAAACATTAATGTGTATTTAAAAGATATGATGGGGTGTACTGTTAAGGCACTCTGTGATGTGAAGGTCACCAGTTCCAAAATCCATGGGAAAAATCTAGCCATGTTAAGGGAAGGTGTGCCCAGGTGTGATCTCCAAGAGATTTTAATGGTTTATATGCCCCTAGGTTGTGGTTTCTCAAGCCAAAGATTAAGTGTGTAGTCATTGAGGACTCACACAAATTATAAAAAAAAATATTAACGTGTATTTAAAGAGATATTAATAACATAAAAGTATTTTGTATAGACATTTTGGTTACATAAAATATGTCAATGCTCATGATAAGTAAAATATTCCAATGTCAGCTATGTATATATTATATAAGGAAAATAAAAAATACATTTTAAAACATTTCATTTGGTCTCACTATTTTAGATTTTGACCATTTTTCATGTATAAGTTTTAGTAACCTTTTTTTTTTTAATTCGCAAAAAAATATTGGAATTGCAAGTTTAAATTGTGTAGTCTACACAATCCAAGTGTCCAAGGGAATTATAAAGGTGTTATATTTATTTATGTATTGAAAAATACAATTTGAACAATGAAAAAGTACAAGATAGAGAGAGAGAATATACATCCATCTTAACCATGGATTTGTATGGAACTAGTATATATCAATCTTAAACATGAATTTAAGGGATTAAATATCTTGAATTGCAATTTTTTTTTTCAAAATTTTCACTTTAAGAGAGGTTTGCATATCAAGAGATGTGATCATTCTCTACCATTGGTGCATTTGTTATTAAGATGAATCTTATTAGTTGGACCTACCAAGGGAGGACTCTAGAAATCGATTTGCATGTTGAAAATTATTAGTTTAACATTGACCAATACAATTTATAATGTTTAACTCTTAAAAATAAGTATTTATTTTTCAATATTATTGCAAAAGATATTTTTCAAACATTTGATTGGACCATAAAAATGCAAGTTTTATTGCAGCCTTTGTGCCATGTGAAGAACTGCCTCATATTTTTCTGCCATAATTTTTGGATGTAGTTGTAATATTTATGCTATAACTCTTATATATTGGTGGAGTGATTTTTTATTGTTAACATTTGTAAGAAAACCAACCAAAATTAAAATCTTTGAAAAGTTAAGAAAGAATTTGCATAAAAAGTGGATAGTAACAATATGTAAATAAATGTACTTACGAGGAGTTACTGCACACCATTATTTATGTGTTCCTTAGCTCTTTAATAAGAAAGAGTAAAAATATAAATGTACAGACTAGTAGAGGTTACTACCCACCAAAATTTATGCAACACATTTCCCCTTAGTTGGCAATAAATTTTTTCATTTCTTTTATCAATTTGTAATATTTATGAAAACATAATTTCCACTTAAGTGGCAAGGACAAAACTGTTATGGTGCTTCTATGAAAAAAAAAATCGATTTTTTCCTAAGCACGTTCTACTCGCTATCTTATAACTGACCTAACTACATGGGAATAATTGCAAGTTAGAGTACAATTGTTCTTATCCATTAGGCTGAAAACATGCATGCTAAGCATTTCTTTTAGGTTGTGTGGTAGTTGAAGGCTTTCTCATTGCAGAAGTTGTTGGCATATCAAATAATACTTTAAGTGTAGAGTATATAGCACATATAAAGAGTGGAATATTAGATTTTGTTTTAGAGATTATATGAAGAACTACAAATATGTCATTACGTCGTAAGGCATTCCCCTCTGAAATCGACTCCACTCTTGTCTTACGTGTATTAATATGATCCCTCTAATATGATGTTAGGTAATTAAAATGTTTGCCACCATTGGATCAAAGCTCTCATTATAACTGAAACAATACTAATCTTTCATCTGTACGCATCGCTCAGGACTGCAAATTATTTATGTTTTCCTTATTGTTGTTGTAGGACTCTGTGGGAAGACAATATTCAACAAGCCAAACGATGGTGAACATTGGGGAGAAAGGCCAACAACAAAGTATGTCATTTCCAGGGGACAAATACAAGGTATTTATGAAAAAACCGTGGGGTCTTCGATTTTTCCATATCCATGGACAAATGTTGAGTTCTCATGGTAGCAAACGGGGTTTCATTTTCAGCCTCAGAAGAATTGGATGAATGGTACTGTGTTGGAAGAAATTTAATACATTTGGATTTACTATTACTTTTATTTAATTTCTTCATTTTATTCTGATTCTTGTCTATTGTTGTGTGTGGGATTGGCGTTGGAATTTGTCACAGTCAAATCTATTTCTCAATTGGTGAGCCAATTTTTATTTGGTGGTTCCACAGGTTCTTTTTCCTTTGGTCCCAACAGTTTCCTTGTTTTGTTGTAGGTTTTCTGTATCTGTAATCTTGTGACATACACAGTTCCCAAAACTCATAAAATTTAAATTTCAGAGGAAAATATATTTGACTACATAGATATTCACAAGTACCCTTATTTCTCTTGATCAAACTATCACAAATCTGAGAGTTGTTCTGGAAATCTACACGTATTTTGTTTACGATTGTTTTGATCACGCCGATAGAGAATGAACAAGATCCATCATGGACTATGATGGGAAGAAATGGCATGCAATTTGTCTTGAATGGATAACCATTCTTGGGTTGATGATCCTTGTCATTGATCCTTTTGCCCGACACAAAATTAACTCAGTCCTTGAAGAGGTTGTTTTTGTAGGACTTACTGTAGGGAGAACTTGGGCTTTCAATGACAGATGTTGGAGGGCTCTGCAAATATCTCGTGGCAACTATGATGAACAAGCGTTTTAGGTATGAGGAAGAACTAGACCTTTTATATTTTAGACATATAGGGTAGGTGGTTCACATTTATGAAATGGGGTCTTCGATTTTGATGTATCCATGGAAAAATGTTGAGATCTCATGGCAACGAACATGGTTTCATTTTCAGCCTGAGAAGAATTAGATGAGTGGTACTATGTTGGAAGAAATACATTTAGATTTACTGTTACTTTTAATTAATTTCTTTGGTTTTTCTGATTCTTGTCTATTTTGGTGTGTGGGATTGGTGCTAGGGTTTGTCACAGTCAATTCCATTTGTCAATTGGTTAGCTAGTTTTTATCTGGTGGTTCCATTGGTTCTTTTGCCTTTGGTCCCAACAGTTTCCTTGTTTTGTGGTAGGTTGTCTGTATCTATAATCTTGTGACATACTCTTTTCCAAAACTCATGAAATTTGAATTTCAAAGAAACATATAGCTGACTTATTAGATATTTATAGGTGTCCCCATTTCTCTTGATCAAATTATCACAAATCTGAGAGTTGTTCTAGATATCTACAAGTATTTTGTTTGAATTTATTTTGATCATTGATGGAGAATGAATAGAAGCCATCATGGAGTATGGTGGGAAGAAATGGCATGTTGTTTGTATTGAACGGATCATCATTCTATGTGAATGGCTTTAATGCATACTAGTTGATGGTCCTTGCCATTGATCCTTCCTCCCAACACAAAATTAGCTCTTTCTTTGAAGAGGATGCTTCAGTAGGAATTACTATAGGGGGAACTTGGGCTTTTAATGATGGATGTTGGAGGGCCTTGTAAATATCTCTTGGTGTTTATGATGAACAAGGGTTCTAGGTATGAGGAAGAAGTATACCCTTTAAATTTGAGACATCTAGGGTAGGTGGTTCATATTTATGAAATGGGGTCTTCGATTTCACCGTATCCATGGACTAATGCTGAGCTCTCATGGCATCGAATGAGGTTTCATTTTCAGACTGAGAACAATTGGATGAATTGTTTTGTGTGGGATTGGCACTGGGGTTTGTCACAGTCAATTCCATTTTTCAATTGGTTAGCCAGTTTTTATTTGGTGGTTCCACTGGTTCTTTTGCATTTGGTCCCAACAGTTTCCTTATTTTGTGGTAGGTTGTCTGTATCTATAATCTTGTGACATGGACTTTTCCCAAAACTCATAAAATTTAAATTTCAGAGAAAAATATATCTGACTACATAGATATTCACAGGTACCCCTATTTCTCTTGATCATATTATCACAAATATGAGAGTTGTTTTGGAAATATACAACTATTATGTTTGAGTTTGTTTTGATCGCACAGATGGAGAATGAATAGGAGCCATCATGGAGTATGGTGGGAAGAAATGGCATGCAATTTGCCTTGAACGAATCACCATTCTATGTGAAGGGATTTAATGCATATTGGTTGATGGTCCTTGTCATTGATCCTTCCGCCCGACACAAAATTAGCTTAGTCCTTGAAGAGGCTTCTTCGGTAGGAATTACTGTAGGGTGAACTTGGGCTTTGAATGATGGATGTTGGAGGGCTTGCAAATATCTCTTGTCATTTATGATGAAAAAGTGGTCCAGGTATGAGGAAGAAATAAACCTTTCATATTTGAGACATATAGGGTAGGTGGTTCATATTTATGAAATCATATTCTTCTCGTTTTCAGGCTCTGGATCTCGTCATTAGCCAAGCCAAGCGAAATAAAATTTGACTGATCTTGAGTTTGGTCAATAACTGGGACGCGTATGGAGGCAAAGCACAGTATGTAACATGGGGGCGAAATACTGGTTTTGATCTCCCCTTCAATGATACATGCCCGATCCAACCCTCAAAAATTTCTTCAAATCCTATATTAAGTTCTATAGCTCGAACCCCAAGAGGGAGTAAGTTATTTGAATAATGAATATGCCTTTTTATTTCACTATCAATTTAATTAGTACTGGTTAGAAATTTCAAGATAAAAATTTGATTAGAATCGAGTGGAAATTTTAAATAACAAAGATTCGCAATAATCCAAGATTCATACATGATGAAACGACGACCTTTTGAGCTTTTCCAAATACTATATCAATCCAGATTAGTTTTTCCCAATGTTGTATCAATTCATATCATCAAATATTCATTAAAACTATATATTATCTAACTTTTTATATTACCAAATTCTGACCATTTAAAAACCTTGTTACAAAATTACATCACTTCCAGACCCGTTAATTTATTTTTGAATCCAGAGAACCAATAACTTTTCACTTTGTATAAACTCTTTTTTATTATTTAAATTTTATACTTCGACTGGATCTATCTCAATTTGTCAAAGGAATATGGATTTATTTTTTCATATATTCCATGGCTTTAAAACTACTACTATGTTGTTTTGTCAATTAAATTATGACAACAACCTATGGCAAAATGAGATAGGAAACTCTGTTACAAGGTACAAGTATGGATCTTAAATCAATAAATGACAGCTAAAACATGTAGCAACAAAAAATAAATACATCCACACTATCTAGTATCGGTCTTATTTTATATCTTTGTGATTTGCATTAGTTTACACAAAATGCAAGATTAGACTATCTGATCTTGTGCCCTAATTCCAACAGCAAGGATCTTACATCCTTTTTTCTAATATATGTTTTGTATTCTCCTATTGTGAGAAAACACTTCTTCTAACTTGTGCTGCATAGTATTGACTGTAGCATCCTTTCCCCATCTGCGAGCTATTTGTTCATCTTTGAACTCTCCTACCAAAGTAATATTGGTTTCTTGCTAAGTTCTAGTTTGTTGGCTTTATGGCCAATTAGGGTGAGGGCTACTTCTCTTCATTTTTGTTCAACCAATAGGTTAAATCTAACCCTAATTTCTTGCTAAGTGCCAGTTTGTTGGTTCCATGATCAGTTAGGGCTAGGCCTCTTCATTGTTTTTCAGCCAATAGGTTAATCCTAACCCTTTTTAGCTATTTTTTTTGGTTTTTGGTTTTTTCTAGCTGGTTTAAATATCTATGTGGCTCTGGTGTATATAGGGTACTTTAACTTCAAAAGTTTTAAACATTGGGAAGTTTGTCTATTTTTTTTAATTGTATAGTATATCTACATAGAAATTTAGTCCTGAATGACACATATGTTCCACCTTGACTGTAAAGTGTTTCACAATCCCACTACTAAGCGCTTCCATGAATGACATACATTTCAACAGGTTATATTGAATAAGGTGAACACATTGACAAATGTGGCTTACAAGAATGATCCAACTATATTTTCTTGGGAACACATCAAAGAAACTTCGTGTGAATTTCATCTGATTTAGAATATTAGTTTGAGTGCTAAGATTTTCCTCATATTATAAACAAAATGCTTTCATTGTGCTTAAGGATTCATCAATTTTCACAAGTAAAATGAAGAGTTTTTATGTTAATTTTATGAGAAATTTAACATAAACTAGAAACTAAACAACAACATAAACATGTACAGAACATCATCAAAAACTAATCCATGTGGCTCTAGACACATGTAGAATTCCAAGAGGACTCAGAGAGGGTCAAAATCCGAAGTGGCTAGATTTCTCCCAAACTAGCACCAGATCAAAGTACTTGTTGCCCTAGTTCCAATGATGCGAACGACACTCAAATCTGAGCTCGTGTGAGGGAGAAAGAGCCAATCGAAGTTTTGGTCAAAGTGGGTTGTAGGCTAGGTTTAAGTGTCCTACAAATTCACTGTCCACTGGCATGGAACCTAGCTCCCGAGAGCAGGAAAAATTGTTGCCGCTTTAATTTTTCTAATAACCCTTATATTAGACAAAACCGAGAATGATTGTTGTTATTAACAAAATTAAAAATAAAAATATATGTTGAGGTGGCGAGCCATGATCCCCGCCACCTATCCTCCCAAAACCACAACAATCAAACAAATTTTTTAGTAAAAGAAATTGGGCCGACAAGTTGTGACCCTAGCTGGCCCCAACCCACATAACAAAACTTTGTATTAAATAGGCCATCGGCCCCAACCAAGAACACAAAACTATGTACTATGTATGGGGTAGTTGGGCCACCTTCGGTGGACCCGGATCACACCCCAACCTCCCAACCACTATGTATGTGCAACAGAATGTGGAGCCAGCGGGGATTGAACCCGCCTAGCCCATGTAGGCCGACCCCCACCAGGTGGCCCCATGTGGTGTACTACCAACCAACCCAATCCAATATATAACAAACAAAAAAACCGCGCTCAAAACAAACATATAACCATTACTTGGATTTTGGTTAGCTATGCGTTGAGTTTGGGAGAGGTGGGATTTGATACCCTAATCTCTCTGCTTCCATTCTTCTGCCTAACCACTGCGCCCTGAGTGCCGGCTTTGTAAAGTCCGCCACCCTAACACCATATAAACCCACATTTTTCAGTGTGCTGGGGGAGGAGGTCGCATGGAACGATGGTTGGAACACATGTAACGAAATAGAACGGAGGCCAAGATAGAGCACGTTTTTCAAGGAATTGTTTTTTAATGAATTGCAGGTGGAACCATGTTTGATCCCAATTTTCAAGAGGGTGAAATTTTGCCTCTCCAAATTGGACAAACTTTATGTCAATCCTACACCTCTCAACGACATGAACCTGATGGCGCAGATAGAATTTTGATATGAGTAGCAGATCTTCAGATGACTCGGAGGAGGGAATCTTTGAGGAATCTAGGGGGGATCTAAAAGATTCTTATAGCCCCAGATTTTCACTTTGTCAGAATTCAGAAATTTGACAGTCGATTTTACACTATTTGATGCCATGAATTTGATGGTGTGATCAGATTTTCCATTTTCTCATTCCATTTTTGGCCACTTTTCAAATTGGAGTGCAGGTGTCAGTATTAAATGTGTGAGAAGTCATTTCATGAGATTCGATGTCATGAGATTGATGGTGTAGCCAGATCCATAATTTTATCATTCTCTTCTTTAGATAACTCCTTGATGTGAGGTATATGCAATGTGATCATGTACTTCTTTATCTCTTTGCTTGAGATGCATTGTGTTGTATAGATCCTTATTTGGTGTTTAATGTGGGATCTTGTTTTGTTCTTGATGTGATATGTACTTATTGTCATGTTTTGATTGAGATCCTTTTGTCATCATGTTGATGAGATACTCATGTGTCACCATGTATGTTTGAATTGAGATGCATTTGATGCCATGTTGGCGGGATGATCATTATTAACATACGTGAAGTTATGTCATGCTAATAGGAGTCTTTTTTGTGAATGAGAGTTCCTGTAGCAGAACATCTCGTGGAGCCACTCCTGCATGAGAGAATATTCCTTGCATGATATAGAAAACACATTCATTTACATCATCACTCTTTCCAACATTTAATGCAGCGGCCTACACCATCTTGACACCAGGGTTCAGAGACGTAGTCCCTCCTGGACGAATTCCGTTATCAACGTCTTGTGTTTTATGTTGCTAATTCTTGTCATGTTCCTTATTCTTTACAACATGCATATATGTTCCTTTATGCTATTTTAAATGCAATTCTAATCACATCACGAAAGAAAAAGATCTTGGTTAAATCCGGGAGTTGAGTCAACTCGGATCAAGTTTGGTATTAGAATGGTCTTTGTGTGGATGTGAATTGTGAGCATGAATAATGGAACGTGCAACGATGGAGGATGACAAAGCGATGTATGAGACCATTCTCAGAGTTTCCCAAAAGGTGGAAATAATGTATGAAGCTCTAATAAAAGAGACAGAGGAAAAGTAGCGAGTGCAACTTAAGTTGCGAGCCACAGAAGAGGCCCTGGAAGAACTGAAGCACAACAGCGAAAGTCTTCAAACAGAGAACATTGAATTGAAGATTCCTCTACATGAAGAGAAAGAGGAAAAACAAAGCTTGATACAAAAACTGCAAGCTAAGGATGAGGCCTTGGAAAAGCTGCAGCGTGACCCATGTGAGGTAAAAAGTAGTTCTCTGAATTCATGTATGTTTCCTAATGATGATTTCACTATTTTTGAAAATCATACCACAAGAATTGGCTCCACACTATTGAAGAAAATGGTGTATGAAGGAAAATTCTTGGGAATTAATGGCCAACGCATTGTCAACCCCATCAAAGTATAGGAATTACCTTGTTGAACAGGATTAAGGTATGTAGAGAAGGAAGTTAGGGAATGTACCAAGACAGCCAGTGAACCACCAATGACAGATGATGAGAAGCCCTCATCAGTTCTTTCCAACTCGACAAGGAAGGTAAAATATGTTGATTTCCTTTCAGTTTTGTCTTCACATAGTATGATTTCTATTGGAGATTTGGAGATCCCAATTACAGGGACAAACATGAGGATCGTTACCAAGATGACGTACAAGGAGGAAGAAGAACTTGGTGTTAATAACCAAGGAATAACTCAACCATTGGAGGTTGTTCAGAGACCTCGATTTACAGGCTTGGGATACACCAAAGGATAATGCTCAAAGGTGTCAGATGCTTCCGAGACATCGTCGAAATCATAAAGGAAAGAGAATGATGGGAACACATCACCATCATCCCATGGCAATGCCCATTGCAAGGAAAGAGCTGAGGCAAGCTCTCATCACCATAATGACACCAGAGGTAGCAAGGAAAGGTATAACCAGTCTCGATATTCGAATGTTCATTCAATTATAATCATGTTGTTAATGATGGACATAAATCAAGGCATCAAAAAACATGTACCTTTTGTGGATTACATAACCATACATTTGTTGAGTGTTGGAAAATAATAGCAGCACACAAAAGGAGGCAGCGTGAAAGACCCTCTCAACAGCAGGTAAAGAAACATGCTAAGCAGATTTGGAGGAAGAAGATGTACTACAGTCATTCCAATAGAGGTGGCTATCAAAGAGCCACTTGTTGGAGGCTCCATCCAGAACAATGCCTTAAAGACAAAGAGTCGATGCATGAACTAGATGGAACAGTTGTTCGACCAGGGAATGCGTCATGAGGAAACAACCCATTCACATTGATAAGTGAGAAATGGTTCTTCTAGGTGTGATAGAATGTCATGGTCATATTTTTTTCCAATCATGTGTTGCGTTTTAAATGTAAAAGTGATGATGTGTTTTCCAACACTTGTTAAGCAACAATGATGTCTCATCTTATTTTGTGATGCATTTTAACTGTGAAAGTGATGTTGTGTTTCCGTAGCTTGTCAAAGAAACAATAGTATTTGACCTTATTTTTGTAAATCATGTGTTGAAGTGATGTGCTTTCCATCACTTGTTGAAGCAACAATGATATGTTGTCCTTGTTTTCATAGCTAGGGTATTGTTTCCATTTTGATGTAAACCTGACCACCGAGTATGTGTTATAAACTCGTGGCAAGTATGGGAAGCTTGGGTCATTAGTTGGTCTTGTAATTCAAGCATGTAATTTGTAGAATTGTATTACTGATTTGCAGAGGTTGCAGGTGTTGGCTCATCGCTTATGGCTCTGAAGGACAAAGGGGAAGGAGAAGGAAGGGTGACATATCAGATACTTGTAAGTGCAGACAGGGTACAAAAAAGGTGCAAACTATTTTGCATGATTTTGGAGGACCAAAAGCTCCTCAGTGGGGAGGCTTGATCCAGGTGGCTCCAGACACATGTAGAAGTCCAAGAGGACTCAGAAAGGGTCAAAATTCAAATTGTCGAGATTTCTCCAAAAAAAGCGCCAAATAAAAGTGCTCATTGCCCTGATTCTAGTGGTGCAAACGACACTCAAATCTGAGCTCGTATGAGGGAGAAAGAGCCAGTCAAAGTTGGGTTGTGGGCCCGATTTAAGTGTCCTACAAATTCATTGTCAACCGGCATGGAACCTAGCTCTCGAGAGTGGGAAAAATTATTGCCTCTTTAATTTGTCTAATAACCCTTATATTAGACAAAACTGAGAATGATTGTTGTTATTAACAAAAATAAAATATATATATATATATATATATATATATATATATATTATATATATATATATATTATATATATATATATATTATATATATATATATATATATATATCTATATATATATATATATATGATATATATATATATATGTTGAGGTGTTGGGCCATGACCCCCACCACCAATGCTCCCAAAACCACAACAATCAAAGAATTCTTTTATTAAAAATAATTGGGCCAACAGGTTGTGACCCCTGCTAGCCCCACCACATAACACAACTTTGTATTAAATAGGTCAACGAGCCATGACCCCGCTGGCCCCAACCAATAACACAAAACTATATACTATATATGGGGTGGGCGGGCCACCTCCAGTGGACCCAACCCACACCCCAAACACCCAACCACTATGTCTACGCAAAGGAATGCAGAGCCGATAGGGATTGAACTCGCCTAGCCCACGTGGGCCGATCCCCACCAGGCGGCCCCATGTGGTGTACTACCAACCAACCCACTTCCTTTCTCTTATTTCCTTTCTCTTTTTTCCCTCTCCCATTTCCCTCCCCTTTCTCTTATTTCCTTTCTCTTTTTTCCCGCTCCCATTTCCCATGGGAGAGGGAAAAAAGAGAAAGGAAATAACATAACTAAAAAAAATCTGCACTCAAAAAAAGCATATAACCGTTACTTGGATTTTGGTTAACCATGTGCCAAGTTTGGGAGAGGCAGGATTTGATCCCTTGACCTCTCTGCCTCCACTCTTCCGCCTAACCACCGTGCCCCGGGTGGTGGATTTGTAAAGTCTGCCACCCTAACACCATATAAACCCACATTTTTCAGTGCGCTGGGGGAGGAGGCCGCACGAAACGATGGTGTAGAACAAACGGAATGGAACAGAATGGAGGCCAAGACAGAGCGCTTTTTTCGAGGCAATTTTTTTTAATGAATTGCAAGTGGAACGATGAGTAGGGAAAAGAGGTAGGTGGAACCATGATTGAGCCTAATTTTCAGGAGGGCGAAATTTTGCTAGTGTCCAAATTGGACAAACTTTATGTTAATCATACACCTCTTAGCGATACGAACTTGATGGCACAGATTTTTTTTTGATATAAGTAGCATATATTCAGATGACCCAGAGGAGGGAATCTCTGAGGAATCTAAGGGGAATCTAAAAGATTCTTGTGGCCCCAAATATTGAATTTGTCAGAATTCAGAAATTTGACAATCAATTTTACACTATTCAATGCCACGAATCTGATGGTGTAATCAGATTTTCCATTTGATCATTCCATTTTTCGGCCACTTTTCAAAGTGGAGTGTAGGTGTCAGCGTTCAATGTGCAAGTATTCATTTCCATGAGATTTGATGCCATGAGATTGATGGTGTAGCCAGACCCATAATTTTATCATCCTCTTCTTCAGATAACTCCTTGATGTGAGGTATATGCAGTGTGATCATGTGATTCTTTATCTCTTTGCTTGAGATTTATTGTGTTGTATAGATCCCTATTTGATGTTTAATGTGGGATCTTGTTTTGTTCTTGATGTGAGATGTACTTATTCTCATGTTTTAATTGAGATCCCTTTGTCTTCATGTTGACGGGATACTCGTGTGTCGCTATGTATGTTTGAATTGAGATCCCTTTGATGCCATGCTAGTGGGATGCTCATTATTAACATACGTGAAGTTATGCCATGCTAATAGGAGTCCTTTTGTGAATGAGAGTTCCTGTAGCGAAACATCTCATGGAGCCACTCCTGTGCGAGGGCATATTCCTTGCATGGTAGAGAAAACACATGCATGTACATCATCACTCTTTCCAGCACTTAATGCAGCAACCTGCACCATTTTGACATCGGGGCTCGAAGACATAGTCCCTCCTGGACAAACTCCATTATCAACATCTTGTGTTTTATGTTGTTTATTATTTTCATGTTCCTTATTCTTTACATCATGCATATATGTTCCTTTATGCTATTTTAAATGCAATTCTAATCACATAATGAAAGAAAATATCTTGGTTAAATCTGGGAGTTGAGTTAACTCAGATCAAAAACACATTACAACAAGCACATGATAAAGGAATTCACCCTCCTGGGATATGTCTCCTTTGTCCAGCTTCCAATGGCTTGGGCCTCTCTATTATGCTCAAAAGTGTAAAAAATTGTGTTTACAATGCTCAAATGCTTCTGAAACCTACTCCAATGAGTCCAAAATATTAAAAAAATGGCCATCTAACCTCTTTTTATAACCAATTTGGTGGAAAACTGAAGAATTTATGACTTCTCCTAGTTCTCCCACACTCCATTCCACAAATTTCTTCATATCTGACAAGAACCTACAATTTCGCTCAAAAATCTGATAAGTGAGCGAGAATTTTTCCGAGCGGCGGGCCATAATCCATCGGCACTGACTGTCCAAAGCACATCACAATCGGTGGAGTTATGCAGGCTTATGTTCTGCGAAGAAGGTGGAAATGTGTGATCACAATATCTGTGGACTCATTGGGACACTAAATTGCATCCTATAACTTATCGCATCTGGGTCCTTTCTCTAATTGCAATTGCGGAGTACCGACGATCTTATATGTGCAGGACTCTGTTCTGTTTGCGATATGCAATTGTGATATCGCATCGCAACCTGGTACCTTTCGAGTTTGATTCTCCATAATTCCTTCCCTTCATCGATGTGCAATTGCGATCTATCACATCGCACCTCCAACTAATTCTTGAAAGCCTTCCCGCCTATCTTATCACATCACAACCCTTCCCTGCTTGGGGGCCAACTTTTAACGTCAACCTCCCTGCGATTGTGATTTGTGACATGCGGAGGGCCAATGACAACCTGCCACTTAGTGCCTGTCCATTCACTGATTGAACCTTGCAACATCATCCAATCTTGCCTTGTAATCAAGTCAAATATGAACTTTGTCTTGCTCTAACTTCTGCATACGAGCTCAGATTTGAGTTTCATTTGCACCATTAGAATCAGAATGATGAGTTCTTCGATTTGAATCTAAGTCTAAGAAAATTCCGATACTTCGATTTTTGAGCATAATTTTGAGCACCTGATCACTCCTCCCCACTGGAAGCCTTTTGGAGCCCAAAAGGATCACTTTCAATTGTTCAACAGGTGAGGGTATAGTTCCCTCACCTTTCTAATCTCGATGCACTGATCATAGAATTGGAACTTGTGATCTGCATGATTCTTGTTGTGCCTTTCTGTGTACGTGCCTTTAACCTGTTCAAGTTGTTCTTGCCCTATTTTATGTACCATTTGGAGTTGTTCAATGAACTCTTTGGCCTTGTCCATGTTACTATTAGTAGCAACATCCTTCTTACCAAAATGATACAATCCATTATGATGCAAATGGTAAACAAGTTCCTCCACTTGATTCCTTTGACTCAAGTTTGAATATACATCTTGAAAGTGTGTATTTTTCTGAACATAAATTTCATGTAACACAAAATGATGCTTGAGGAAAGTAGTTATACAAACTATAGGCCTAGAAAGTACATCAACGAACTTGTCTCTTATATCTTTCTTATACCTTTTGACTGAGTGGAATAGTAGAAGAAAACCCATCCAATGGAAGTTTCTTTGTCGTTGCAACTTAAACACTTTATCATTGAAAATTTCTGAATGAAAATAGATGGACTTACCACATTGCGAAAACACTGCGCCCATGGCATAGTCACATACAATAACCTCAAACTTAAATGATTGTCTCAAGTCTAGAAGTGCAAGTACTGGAACTGTACTGATCTTTTTTTTAAAACATCAAATACTTGTTGTTTGCCTCCCCACTAGAAGACCTTTTGCACAGCTGCCACGAATGCAAATGAACTACAATAGAAGAAAAATTAACAAAATTTCTCCTCCAACATTGGGCTACTCCCAAAAAACCTCCTATCCAAATGACTATCTTGAGCCTACCTGTTTAAATTACGAGCATAGCAAAGGCATATGCGGCTTCACAGGGATGTATGATTCTTTCACCTGTGTTTGCAGGAATGGAGTCAATACTACCACAGACTATTATGACATCAATCTTGGAGGGGTCTAACTTTATCTAACCTTCTCCACTTCCCACACAAACTGCCAAAAACCCCATGGGAACCTGCACATGCTTGGAAGAACCAATTTCATAGCTCAAGTACATCAAAAAAGTTTTATCCAACATATACTTTGACATTTTTAGAAACAAATTTTCTTGACATATGACATCAAGTATTTTTTCTCATACATGACATGTTTATAATGAAATTTTATGAAAAATGAAAATGTCATCTGAGTAGACTATCATGTCTAGAAATGGCTTCAACACATCTTTCTTCATATGTGTAAAAGTAGTAGGAGCATGGAAAAGACGAAAAACCATAACAAGCTATTCAAACAAACCTTTTCTGGTTTTGAATGTCGTCCTCCCTATATCTCCTTCAACAACTCTACTTTCATGAAAACCACTTCTTGAATCCCATTCAAGGAAATACTTTCCATTCTTCTTGGGTGCCAAAACAAGAGATGCACCACACAGTAAAGGAGTAGGCTGGATGATCCTTTTATTCAACAATCCCTAGATTTGCGTTTTAATTTCTGCACTTTCCATCACTAACGTCATGTACATGCCAATGTTAACTAGTACAAAATCGCTAATTAGTTACTACAACAACGACTAAAATTTTCATATAAATGACTATTTTTCTGTAGGTGACCAGTAGTGGCTAATTTACAGTATCTTATAATGTGGCCAACTTTTAGTCGTTTTTAGCTTAGTCATTAATTGATTGTCTCAATTTTATCATCTAGCAGTATATTTAGTCATAAATTTGGTCATTAATTTAGTTATTGATTTATTCATTAATTTCCATAATTAATGACCAAATATACAACAAAATATATTACTATATGATTATCTGAGAAAACCAATTAATTACCAAAGAAATATGACAAAAATGTTGGTTGTGTTATAAGATACTGTAAAGTAGCCACTAGTAGTCCTATATATGCAAATTTTAGTCGTCATTTGAAACCAATTAATGACCAAAAAAATATGACTAAATTTTTATCATGTTATAAGATACTATAGATTAGCTATTAATAGTCGTATATATGCAAAATTTAGCTGTCATTTGTAATGAAAAATTAATCATTTGCAGTAGTCATTTATATTTTTTTGGTAGTTTCATATTCATTATATAAATGACTAATTTAGTAGTTTATATTAATTTCATTTATTTTCATTAATAATCATTATAAACAACTAATTTAGTTGTATATTCATTTTGTTTGTGTTCATCATTAATCAATATAAACTACTAATTTAGTAGTTTTAGATTGATTTTATGTGTTCAATATTAATCAACATAGATTAATTAGTATGATTTTGCAACTAAATTAAAAAAAAAAAAACATCATACAATGTGAATTGGTTCATCTAATATGAAAATTCAAAATTACATATGTTAGTTAAAATACTAAACAATATCAAGTGCAACTATAAATGATTTCGACCACCGAAATTATATTATATGAAATGTCAAGTATTACAATATGAGTTTCCAACTTAACATTGGTTGGACTACAATTTACACATGAAATCTTGTTTCATCACTATAAAACATTATCATTGTGTTGTCAAGTCATTGCAGGTGAATTCAGCAACTATGAAGACTTGAAAATTAGTCTCTATGTGTGTGTCTTATGCGGGATATTGGCTTTAAGGGTACCACTGGTTCTCTTCTCTCTCTTTTTGCATTTGTTTCTCTAGTGTTAGTGTTCTCCTCTTTCTTCAAATCTTGTTGCTTACCATCAATACTGAGTTCCCTTTTCTGAAAACAAAATAACCTAGAATGCAGAGTGTAAGACATGAAAAACGATAAATAGTAGAATATAAATGAAAGTAGACTATAAAAGATTTATATTACATATACCTCAACATCAACAATGCTAAAGCCATTCTTCCCCATAAGAGCAAGAAACTTGAACAAGTTTTCTTTAGTTGAGTGATAGTGGCCACTATGTGGCCAGATGATCTGTATAAACAAATTAAAGTCATCATAGAAAAGAACACTTTAGTAACATAGTATTCAACCTTCAGGGAAATCTTAGGCACAATCATGCCAACTAAGTTACATGCTAAAAAGATCAAGCTGTAAATAGCTTGTTAAAACAAATAATCTGAGGTGTGATGTCTAATCCTTGTCATTTTATTTGCAACAACAATTCATTGTCTAATGCATGAAATTGGTCAAGTATATAAACAACTTGTTCTCAAATAACAACATGAAAGTAAACTTTTCTAATAATCATGAAAACCTTTCAATACAAAACAGTTAAAAGGATTTCAATCAATATCATGTAATATTAATTTCATCTTCAAGCTTTGGTTGTTGTTTAAACATACATAATACCAAGTACTTACAATTTCATAGTTAAAATACAAAGAAAGATCGAAATAAATGTTCAAAATACAATCAAACAATAAAGAGAGGATATCATGGAATGGACATTGTAATTATAAAAAAATTGTTTACCTGTCCATTGATATCTTATCACGCATTCCTAAAACATTTGCTTGCCCAAAATAACCATGAGGTGAAAGAATCACAACATTGAAAACCATAGGAATACTTACTAGAAACATTTCCAAAGTCGATGGCTGAAGTAATTGAACGATCTCCAACAACAAATGAATCATATCCAAGACATGATCTCTATATTGTCTTCCCATCTTTTTTCCAATCACATTTCATGTAACCTGCCCACTCCGGAGTCAAGTAACAATCAAATGAAGGAATTGATTTTTTTTTTATCTTTTATATGTATAAAATTTGAATATAATTTGTTTTGGTAACATATTAATTCATATTTAAAGCCTGCTTGTCATGATAATGTATCAATCAAGTAGAACATCAGAAAAATTGACCTCAATGAGGTACTCCAACAATTTCTATAATATCAATATTTGTCTTGATGTGATATCTTAGATAGAAAAAAGAACATATCTGCAAACGAAAAAGCCATATATTAATTATGTTCAAACTATGTATATGTTGTATTCTTAGGTAACTTTTTAAGATGTCCCTCTACCTTTACCAAAGTGGATTGTAGCTTGGTTAAACTCTTTACCCTTTCATTCAACATAAATTTCTACAAGGTAAATGTCACACATTATTCTTTCCCATTTCTCAACATGCTAGATATGATAAATTGAAGTCACATAAAATCAAGAGAAAGCCATTTTCTAACAAAAACAAATAAACAAACAATGCCTCTAATAAAACTTCACACCTCAAAAATTACTCTGCCACGTGCTCAGACTAATGGTGATATTATTTGAATCATCTTTAGGTCATATTTAATCGGATATTCATATTTTTACCATGATTTCAATTTGGTGCTAAAAGAAATATATAAATCCAGGTTATTATCAGTGAACATCAATTATAATTCAAAAAAACAATGTCATTATAAGGTATGGAGAGAAACATCTTCGTAACTAGGATTCTCTATTTTAGTTTGGTTTGAGTTGAGTTGGTATTTGAATATATAGTTTTCTATAAAGTGAAATAGAAAGATGAGAATCGAAATAACCCTGTGAATTTTTAATTAATTCATATTATATATCTCTAAAATAGCCAAGTCATCCTTCTCTGCTATTTGATTGGGATTTATTGGCATAGAATAATAATGAATTGAATATCAAACACAATGATGCAATATGTTAACCAAGGAAAGAAAAATGACATGGCTTTGGTATTTGTGTGCTCGAAGGAAATCCAACAATGGTTGTGTTCTTTATTTATCATGAAATAGTATTGAAGACAAATGTTGGTTCAAAAATTGAACTCCATTACCAATAGGAGATGGTCATGTTGGGTAAGGAAAGGATGAATTGAAGGGCTCAAGATCTAGCTCCAATACATAGTTATCCTTGTCACTACAAAATACAAAGTTTTCGTAATTTGCATATCTAGGTAAAAAGAAAAATGAGTTTGTATTTGTGCACTTGTGATAGTATATGAAAAAGAGAGCACTAGTGGAGATCAAAGTGTGTTGTCCCATCATTCAAACTAAAAGAAAACTTATATATTCAGTTGTTGACTACAGTGGAAATCAAATGTAAAACCCACTCAACTTGATCTTTACATGACATAGTCGTAATGAACTAGTACAATAGAAGCATGCTAAATCATAAACAAGATATGATAAAAAATAATAATGGAACATTATTTCCTGCCACATAATTGACGTGAATAAAATTTCCACAAAATTCACCCAAAAATTGAGAAGAACTTATAGCAAAAGAACATATCATTAGTGTTTTGTACCCTCTTTAACACATGTAGCCTAGGGAAGTAGAGGAGGCCAAATGTAGCAGGATTCCAATTGTGTGGGATATAAAAACAGAAATGTGGAAAAACATACCTGCCAATTCAGGAAATCTCACTCTAAATAATAGAACATGTTGAGGATAATAATGATGAAAATAGATCATGTATTAAGATCAAGCCCCTTATTGGTCATGAATTAGCAAGGCTGCCAGTAACTTTTTATTCTTAAAAAAATATCATAGTTAGTGTAATCACTGTGTGGATCATTTTGTGAATTTTTTTACATTTATATTATGGTGTCCTTGTAGGAGAGAGTGATGAAAGTTCTCCAGGTTTGGTTAGATAGGTGTTACACTGAATTTTGTCACCTTGAATATCTGTATTTTATATGGCCCCATCAATAGCCATATTGTCCTCTTTGTCAAGCCCCATACCTCTGCTCTTCATGTCAAAACTTCAAAAGAGAGAAAGTCACTTAAAAACATGTTTATCTCTGGGTACGCAGGTTCTCTCTACCTTGCCTGTGTGTATGCACTCCAAACACACTGTACCTGCGTACTTGTACGCTCTGTAAGCCAAAGGTTGGGTGCGTACCCCTGTAAAGGTCAAAAGGCGCGAGTTTCATCTTTAAAAAGTTACTTGTGGTCACTTCTAGAGCCTTCTAGAAGAGTGTTTGACGTGTATTGAGCGCCTCCAGATGGTTCATGCACTCCCTATGATAGAGGAGCTTATCCCATCAAGAGAGGAGCTACCCCATCCAAAAGAGGGAGTATCCCATTGATGTTGGAACTGAATAACCTCCTCTAGAATACTATAAATAAAGGCATTGGGCCAAAGGAGGGGAGGTTGAAAGCTGAACATTCTAAAGGGTAAATGCTGCTGGAATTAGGACTTCCATTGTTGACTTGTGAGGAGAGATCACTATCCTTCCTTGTTGCCATATTGGGAGTGGGTGAGCTTGTCAAAGTAGAGGAAATCTCTTGCTGGAACCTGGGAGGAGCTTGCACAACACCAAGGCTCAGGTTGTAATGGTTCCTTTGATTATTTAATACAAATAAGTCCATTCTTCTCAATGATTTGTTAATGAATTATTTCATGTACTCCTTGGTCCTATGTGATAAATGCTTTGTTTAATGATGAATATCAGATGTTATGTATCAATTTGCATTTGTTAGTGTAGCAGGCTGAAAGTGAAGGAGGAGCTCATCTGGATCAGCAAGGCTGGACTGCTACAACAAGCGTTGGACCCTAAAGGTAAGATCGAAAAACATTTGAAAATTCTCGTAGAAATAATGTGTGGTTTAGAGGGAAGGATAGTTTTGTTGGTTTGTTTTGTCACTAGAAGAGTCTTAAGAATCCTAGGGAGGTTAGATTTGTCCCGCAAAATAATATCCTTTCCGCATGACAATTGGCGACTCCGCTGGGGACTCCATTAATGGTTTTGATTTTTCCTTTGATTGTTACTTTGATCTGAAAAGAGTCTTGTTTCTTTTGCTTTTTGATCGCTTGACTGTGTTTTTTGGGTGGCTTAGCTTAGGGTCAGTTTAGAACTTAGTTTTTCTTTGTTTTACTTAAGTACGCACCCTCTGAGTTGGACACAGTGCGTACTTGTGCGCACTGTATCTGTGTACACAGAGCGTGCACGCACCTGGTTAAACAGGTTGCCTGCGTACCCTGGTAAAATTTAGAAAATTCCCCTTTTTTATCAGTTTTCTCCCTTTTGAATTTGTTTTTCTTAGATTTTTCTGCCCAGATTCACTGTTGACTATCAAAAATCTTCACCTATACTTTTTCCTTTAGTGTCGAAAGTTTTAGTGGAATTCCTTGAAATTTTAGCCTTAGGGTTTGGTTTTTATTTTGGTCCTGTAGTGACTTTGGGTTTAGAAGTCGCAAAGCCCTTAGATATCTCTGGTTTTGTTTTTCTTTAGGAGTCGGGCCAGTCGCGAAATCTACCCTCGTGAGCAACCTACCTTTGTGTTGTCTCTTTGCAAAATTTCAATAAACTTGTTCATTTAAAGTTGTGAATTTCATTTTACAAAAGAACAAAAAGAGATTGAGTTTTTGGTTTGATTAGTTTGTGATTCTGCATAAACTATTCCTTGGATCGATCATTGGCAAGTAAAACATCCCAAGAATCATCCTAGTAAGCTTTTGCTTCTTAGATTAAGTTGTTAAGAAAAGTTAGATTCATTTCCTTTGTTTCGCTTTTGAGTGATTTTTCATAAATTTGCATAGATCTTGAAGTTGCTTTGATTAGATTAGTTTTACATGCTTTTCGTTAAAATAGGAAAATATCAACGATCTCCTTTGCGATATTTGCTTTAGAGTAACATTTGATATCTTTGAAAGAGAAAAGAATTTTTTCGTTAAGTATAGAGAGTGGTCATGTTTTGTGTGCTTTGAAAGATAAAGGGAATTGTTTCTTTGATTGTCTTTTGAGAAAGTTGTGTTTATTGAAAAGATTGCATTCTCTCAACTCTCTTAATTAGAACATTCATTGAAAAGAAAAGTTGTCGAATCATCTTAGGTGCATCTTTTAGAGAATTGGAGTCGAGTCTATACACCATCAAGTTTCATCTCCATCACCTTTGTCTTAAAGAACAACCATTAAAATCAACGCTTAAAGTAAAATTAACTTAGAAATTTTTATTTTCTAGGGCTCTGAATCACCAACATAGATTAGGCTAGTGTCTTGGAGTAGGTGAGTAATTAACTCTCCAAGACTATTAAACCAAACAAGTAGCTTATCTTGTGATAGAATAAATCCAGCTGTTAAATTTGTATTCTGGGAAAGCTCCTCTTAAAGGAGAAGCACGAGCTCGTGTCCGAACCAGTGAGGGGATCAATCCT
>APFE030461173.1:40778-71463 GCA_000404065.3 Pinus taeda | reverse complement strand
CGTAGGAGAGAAAGGGCGAGAGAGGAAGGATGAGAGGGAGGAGGAGAGAGGGAGGGATAGAGATATGGAGTTGGAGGGGGAAAGAGGTAGGGAAGAAGAAATACATAGAGAGTGAGAAGTGGAGAGAGAAAGGGACTGACAAGGGAGAGATGGAGAGAAAGAGTGTATGTTTAGGGGTGAGATGAAGAGATACATAAGGAGAGATAGAGAGAAGGGGGGAGAGAAGGAGACAAAAGTAGAGAGGGAGGGATATAGTAACATAAGTAGAGAGAGAGAGATAGAGAGAGATATGGGGGAAGAGATAATACTTGAGCGAGAGAAGGAGAGTGATGGGGTAAGAGAGAGGATGAGAGTGATGGGGTAAGAGAGAGGGAGAGAGAGAGATATGGGTGAAGAGAGAGGGAGGTAAGAGAGAAAGGGAGAAAGAGGAAGTACGAGAGAGAAGATTTGAGAGAGAGGAGGAGAGAGGGAGGGAGAGAGGAGGAGAGAGGGATGGATAGGGAGATGGAGTTGGAGGGGGAGAGAGGGAGGTAAGAATAAATACATAGAGAGTGACAAGTGGAGAGAGAGAGTGTATGTTTGGGGTTGAGATAAAGACAAGGAAGGAGAAATGGAGAGAATGGCATAGAGAAGGAGAGAGGGAGGGATATAGTAATAGAGTTGGAGGTTGAAGAGTAAGAGAGAGAGAGATATGGAGTTGGAGGGGGAGAGAGAGAGAGAGGTAAGAAGAAAGAAATATAGAGAGAAAGGTGGAGAGAGAGAGAGCGAGTGGTAAAGAGGATGGAGAGAGGGGGGAGGAAATAAGTAGGGAAGAGAGATAGAAGTGGGGGTGAAGGAGAGAGAGAGAGAAGGAGAGAGAGAGAGAGAGAGAGAGAGAGAGAGAGAGAGATAGATTGAAGAAATAGTGTATGTTTTGGTAGTGATATAGAGAGGGAAATGGAGATAGAGATATAGATGGAAAGTGAAGACATGAAAGAAGATAGAGATGGAGAGAGGGAGGGAGGGACAAAGAGATTGATAGATATGAAGTGAAATAGCATGTGTATTTTTGCGGTTGAGATATAGTGAAAAATAAGGAGAGATGGAGGGAGAGATAAATATATATGGGGGGGGGTGGGTGCGGAGAATATTTCTTGCACTAGATACATTGATTTCAATGTAAATATTGATTTCTACCAATTTGATTTCTTGCACTAGATGCATTGATTTTAGTGTAGATGTTGATTTCTAATGATATTTGATTGCTTTCACTAGATGCATTCATTTCAATGTAGATGATTTGTAATCCTATTTGATTTCTTGCAATAAATGCATTGATTTCAATGTAGATGGCGATTTCTATTCCTATTTGATTGCTTGCACTAGATGCATTGATTTCAATGTAGATGTTGATTTCTAATAATGTTTGATTGCTTGCACTAGGTGCATTGATTTAAATGTAGATGGTGGTTTCTAATCTTATTTTATTGCTTGCACTAAATGCATTGATTTTAATGTAGATGGTTATTTCTAATCCTATTTGATTTCTTGCACTAGATGCATTGATTTCAGTGTAGATGTTTCTTTATAATACTATTTTCTTAATTGCAATAGGTGCATTAATTTCAGTGTAGATGTTGGTTTATAATCCAATTTTCTTACGTGCACTAGATGAATTGATTTGAGTGTAAATGTTGATTTCTAATCTTATTTGATTGCTTTCATTAGATGCAAGGATTTTAGTGTAAATGTTGTTTTCTAATCTTATTTAATTGCTTGCATTAGATTAATTAATTTCAGTGTAAATGTTGATTTCTATTTTGATGTAATTGGATGTATGATGGTACATTAATTTTAAAGTGATTGGATTAACATTGTGCATTGATTTCAATGTAAGCACAAAAAATTATTGACAATGTACATTGATTTTTGTGTTATAGTAATTCAACCTATTAATATTGGAGAGAAGGAGAGACAAGGAATGATGTTTACTACAATAGATTGAGCTAAAGATTTAAATGGTTTATGGTTTAACCTGTCATTTTCATATAATCGATATGAAAATATGGCAATCAATATGAAAATATGACAAAACTAAAAAGGGTGACAATAAGAATAATAGAAGAAAATAGTTTTAGATTAACCACAATGAAGACTATTTGTAGTTGACTATATTCTTATTATTCACATTTTCTATCATTTAACACTATTACATTGTCCCTTTACATTCCATCATTTTTCATCATTAAAGTTATTATCATCACAACAAACTGGGGCAACTAAGCAAATTTAAAATTAAAATATATAGATTACTCTGAGACATATTAGCATATTTAAAATGATTATATTAATATGATATGAATTTACATATTATTGATAAAATTAATCATATATTCGTTAGATTTTATTTGGCCACACATGACTGAAACCAACATAGATCCATCTTAACTCTGGATCTATCAAGCACCGAGAGGGATCAAATATCTCGAGGTACAAACCTTTCCTCAAGTTTTGCACTCAAAAAGAGGTTTGCACCTCAACATATGTGATCCCTCTCGTCTCTTGATAGATCCAGAGTTAAGATGGAACTAGGCTGGCTTTATTTTAAAATTGAGGAAATTACAAATATTTTTGAAAGTAACTTTTCATTAAAATAATAATTCTTTACTTTCAATTACATAAATTGATATAAAACTAGCTTGGATCTATCTTAATTTTAGATCTTAATTTTGGATTTACCAAGGGCAGAGGAGATAAAATCTCTTTTCACTTTAAAAAATGTTTTTATATGAAGAGATTTTATGCCTATGACACTTGGTAAATTAGGAGTAATATGACTGAATTATTAATTTTATATTTCACTTTACTTATTTTTATTTTTATAATTTACCCCAACTTTATTTTGCTTAACATTTTTCCACATTAAATTTTATTTTAGGGAGTTTACTCAAACTACATGTTAAAATTGATTTTCAAATAAAATAAATTGGATATATTTTTTAATATTAAAAGTTATTTTTAATTTGACCCATGGTGTAGATTAGTTGATGATAGAATGGGTTGTTAAGGCATTTTTTATGATGTTATTGGTTTAAACTTTGATTAGCTCAGTGTGCCATGTGTGAGGCAATGTGGGTACAGTTGGAGCTGATTGTGGTAGTGGATAGAATCGATCCTTAAGTAAAAACATGTTATAGTTGTCTATTCTCTCATATAAAAAAAATAACAACAATAATAATAATCTTATTTTTTAAATTTTATTGAATTAATTATTTATCAAAATTAGATTTTATTAAAAGCACATGATTTTATTGGAAGTAGTTTAGGTGATGGAAATAAAAGAAACTAATTTTTTTGTAATAATTTTCTAAATTGTATCTCCACTCAAACAATCTCATACAAAAAAAAAGTCTTGACCCCACCCATCAAGCAAGCCACCCAATGTCACCTTGGTGGCCTTCTCTCACTCTTTAGACTACAAGAAAGATATCCTTATCTAGGGGGGAATCCTTAAATATCAAGCTAAGCTAGGTCATTGAGTAATGAAACGAAGTTCCTTAATGAAGACTAGTGCTTTGGCACTACTCACTCTCAAAGTATAAGGTTATGGATAAGTGTGTGAATAGTCAAACAAACCATGAATTATTAACAAATTTTGAATGATTTTAATTACACAACTATGCTTATTCATGCAACCAAATTATACTTGAGAAATGAAAGATAAAGCTTGCTCAATTAACCATATAGCATGAGATGCTAGTGAAGCATATATACAATGGCACAATAAAAATAGAAAATGAATCATAAATTGTCTATACAAGTAAGGCATTAGATCATTCATTCATCGTATTCATGAGAATTGGAGATTGAGAGTTCGTTATCATCATCAAGAGACCATTCCACAATTAAGAGATCAACACCAACAATATTAACTATGTTTGGGACAACAAAGAGTTATGTGTTTGCGATGATAAATAAAGGAAATATTTGTGATGATAAATAAAGGAAATATTCAAACTTGTCGTTGTTACTAAGGAAAACGAAGACAACAAAGTTGAATGTGGACTACTTACACATTTGTAACATTCAAATGTCATCCATTTATCATCATGCAAGTTGCGTGAATGAAATTTAATAGTGGTACTACGTGAACATTCTTTGATCAAAGTTCATACCCTCTCCTTAGCACTACCACTTTGCAAGTCGAAGAAGAAATGTGAAATATATGTGCAACCAAATAAATAAGTTTGAAAGGTTGTTGCAAAATATATATAGGTGTTCATGTCGTGTTGCAAAAGGAGGTGTTGGCCCACTCCCCTTTTCGATAATTTGTCAACCTCTGAATTTGATTGCATGTGAATGTGATCAAATGATATGACCCTAAAGATTCTAATAAGCTCTATAATTTTAATCATCCTTTGATCCAATAAAGAAGTGTACAAGGAAGTATAACCTTTCACCCAATATGAAACAACCTTTGAATCCCCTATGACTTGTAATTTTAGATTTTTGAAGTGACGCAATTAAAATGACTAACATAAACGACTAATTCATATTATTTTAGTTTTTGTTAGGTAGTCATATTTTTTGTCCTAGACTAAATTAGTCATTTATGTTAGTCATTTTTAGTAGTATTACTTATTAGCTAGTCGTATATTTTCACTGGTGACAAAAATAGTCATTTATGTTAGTCATTTTTAGTTGGGTCTCTTAATATTGCTAATTTTTTGTAGTATTTCACTTGGAAAAGTTGTGGTGACTAAATTTCTTAGTCACGTAGTCACTAATTTCACCATTTTCTACTAGTGGTTAGGAAGAAGACAATCTTAGTGCAATTGTATCTCGTGTTGGATTCCTCTCTTGGGAGGTCATCCGTTTGGTTCTTGAAACATTTCATCATATTGGTTAACTACGTCAACCAATTCAGATTTCAAATTCGAATCACAACCTTTAAAAGATTCACTATCAACATCATTTTTGGGTTCGATAATGAGAATCACGAAATTCTTTCTTGAATTCACCAGCCTTTTCATCTGCCCTACATTAACAAGCGAAATATTTGTTTTCTTGTTGTGAGCTCTCACAATATATTCTACTCCATTTTTGAATATGTGATATTTGATTTCATCGTGATGGAAGACAACTTTTATGTCATAAAGGCATGGGATTCCCAAATATATGCCACAAATATCTAACGGCACAATGTCCAAATCCACTTGATCTATGAATTTTGTAGTGATAACGAATTTCAGTTTACACTTTCTCGTAACCTACAATTGTGCATGGTCACATACCCATCCAAGTAGATATGGTTTACGATGTGGAACAGATTCCTGATTTAAACTCTTGACAATGTTTTCTAAGATAAGATTGGCTTGAGAGCCACTATCAAAAAAACGTATCAATCCTATTATGTTTCGATATCACCCTTATGTGAAATAGTTCTATTCTCCTGTTTTCATTTGGAGTTTCATTTTGTGAGTTTGAAGAAATAGTGCTGGAAATGGATTCTTTTCCTTGAAACGCCATGGCTGTGATTTTTGTTTCATCGCCCAATTTGAATCCCAAATCCTATTCTTGAGTGATTGCAAGTGTCTTTTCTTCTCCTTTATTGTTGAATTTCTTTGGTTTCATTTCAGGATGAAGCTTCCAACAATGAGCTTCATTGTGACCCTCTCTGGAACAATGTTTACAAAAAAATTTCAATCCTTCCTTTTTAATGGATGCATTTTTCTTTCCCTTGAAACCCTTTTCTTTCTCTTTACCCTTAAACGACTTTCTACTACCTTCTTCTGGGGTGTTTTTACCTCTTTCCTCAAGATGAGTGGCTTGCACACACATCATCTATATTACTAGGATTATTAAGATAGTATGCATAAGGTAACTGTGTAACCCCCCTATGTACTTCCACAAAGTGTCATGTGACTACAAATTTACACCTAACATCAAAGACCGTTTTTTGAATTCTTAGGTGTAATCTTGCACATATAACCTTTAAGTTGTCTAAAATTCTTCCAATTCATGATGGCTTTCTACATATAAGCTAGAGGGCAGAACTTCCTTTTGATTGTAGCAATGAAATCATTCCAAGAAATGGAGATCTTACTGTGTTTTTAAATCTCCTCTTGGGTCTTTGATTCCCAACATACTAGTGTTGCACCCTCCATTCTCAAGGAAGCTAACTAAATCTAAATGTCATCCTCTTGAAGGTTTTGAATCCTTCAATAGACCTCCAACTAACGAATCCAATTATCAAACTTCTCTGAATTCACTTCACCATTATAAATGGGCAACTCAAATTTAACATAAAGCTTTAAAAAAGGTGATTTACCAGTTCCTTTTCGAGAATGATGATGAGTATGAGTAAGGTTTGTATTAGTGGAAGAGTGTGAAGATGATTGTGAAGAAGAAGATGGTGGATAGGATGGAGGTTTGTCTCCATTCCCATTACCTCCTCCTATAGTGCCTTCTCCTTTGGGAGGTTTGGAACTTTCTCCTTGCAACCTGTTATTCCTCTCATCATAGAGGACCTTCACCATCTCTGTCATTTCAAAGAAAGCCTTTCTAAAAGTATTCTCATATTATTTCATGTTTTTAGGTTCTCCATCATGAGACATGATCTCTGGAGTCTCAATTGAAACTTGAGGCTGAACTGGTGTTGGATATTGTGGCAACCTTGCTATTCTTCCCCTTGACCCAACTTGAGGGCTTCCTACCAACGTTTCTTCACCTTTTTTGAGTTTTAACCTTGTAAGCATGACATAAAATTGCAAACAATTAAATCCTTCTTTCACAAAGAAAAACCTAGTGCTTTGATACCAAATTGACCTGATTTAGAATATTAGTTTGCAATGCTAAGATATTCCTAAGATTATAAACAAAAGTATTTCATTGTGCTTAAGGATTCATCAATTTTCGCAAGTAAAATGAAGAGCTTTTATGTTAATTTTATGAGAAATTTAACATAAACTAGAAACCGAACAATAGCATAAACATGTATAGAACATCATCCAAAACAAATTATAATGAGCACATGATAAAGGAGTTCACCCCTCTTGGGCTATGTCTCCTTGGTCCAACTTCCAATGGCTTGGGCCTCTCTATTATGCTCAAAAGTGTAAAATGTTATGTTTACAATGCTCAAATGCTTATGAAACCTACTCCAATGAGTCTAGAATGCTAAAAAATGGCCATCTAGCCTATTTTTGCAACAAATTTGGTGGAAAATTGAAGAAGTTTTGATTTCTCCTAGTTCTCCCACTATTCATTCCACAAATTGCTCCATATCCGACAAGAACCCACAATTTCACTCAAAAATCTGCTAACTGAGTGAGAATTTTGCCGAGCAGTGGGCCATAATCCGTCTGCACTGACTCTCTGTCACAAATCACATTTGGTGGAGTTATGAGGGCTTATGGTATGTGAACAAGGCAGAAATGTGCGATTTTAATATTGGCGGACCTGTCGGGACATTAAACTGCAGCCTATAACTTATCGCATCCGGATGCTTTCACTAATCACAATCACGGACTACCAGCAGGCTTATATGTGTGGGACTCTGCCCTATTTGCAATATGTGATTGCAATATCGCATCTCATCCTGGTAAATTTCGGGGTCGATTCTCCGTAATGCCTTCCCTTCATCGATGTGCGATTGCGATCTATCGCATCGCTCCTCCAACCTATTATTGAAAGCCTTCCCACCTATCTTATCTCATTGCAACCCTTCCTTGCTTTAGGGTTGATTTTTAACGCCGAATTATCTGCGATTGAAATTTGTGACATGTGGGGGCCAATGGCGACCTACCACTTGGCGCATGTCCATTCGCTGATCGAACCTTGCCACATCATCCAATCCTACCTTGTAAGCAAGTCAAATCTCAATTTTGACTTGCTCTAACTTCTGCGTATGACCTTGGATTTGAGTGATCTTCACACCGTTGGAATTAGAATGAAGAGTTCTTCAATATAAAGCTAAGTTTAATCAAATTATGATACTTTTATTTTTGAGCATAATTTTGAGCACCTTATCAAAATCTGATCCAACAAGAGATAGATTTCATGTAAGTGAATAGGACCTCTACAAATAGACACATGGATGTTCTTGATTATAGATAATAATGTTTAAAGAAGATTATGATCAATCTACATACATATATGGTGATGTTATCAGGTGTGGATGGAAGAAATGGATGCATATGTGAAATTGAATGATCCCAAGCATCTAGTGGGCATAGTGATGGAAGGATTTTATGGGCCTTCTAGCCCTGATAGAATAGAGTCCAATCCCTATACTTGTGCATGTCAGGAAGGATCTGATTCCATCTGCCATGACCAAGATGCTAGAATCGACTTTGCTTCTATACACATCTATCCAAGAAACTGGTAAATCTGTTAAAACGAATTGCAGTGTAACTTCTATCTCATTTATCTCAACCCCAATCAAGGAATAAAACAAATTGCAGTGTAACTTCTTTTGAATAAATGAATTAAACTTCTTTTCATGTGGTCAATCAAATCTTTTTGGAAGAAATCATGTTGGGTGTGGGAAATGTCTGATTTTTTGAGGGACACTCTACCTATGAAAATAGCTTTGTTTGTTCTTGATGGTGGGTGAAGCGTCCTAAAAAAATTTCCTCACGCAACACAGTTTCTTCTAGAAGCATTTGATCCACAACATCAGTTCAAACTGTGGAAACCTTCATTCCCAAACTTCTTTTCATTTAAAGGATTGAAGGTTAAAATATATTTGATATTTCATTTCCCACACAAACATAATTTCTTCTAAAAACATTTGATCGACAACATGAGTTCAAACTATGAAAACATTTTCATATAAAGATGAAAAGATTCAAGGTATATTTACTCTTTTGATATTATGCACATTCATTCTTTTCCATCATAGTTCAATGATGATTTTACACAGAGTGACATACCATATTTCACTGAAATGAAACATCTTCGATTGTTTATCCTTGTGAAATACTCAAGCTTTTAACAGGGTTTCATATAGTGAATGAAAAGGTTATGAGCCTACCCTTAACAAGATTAATGCTAAGGTATCCTTCTGCACAGAATTTTCGAGAAAAAAGAACTATACCTTTCAGATTTGAGACATATAGGGTAGGTGGTTCACAGTTATGAAATTGTATTTTTCTCGTTTTCAGGCTCTGGATTTCGTCAAAAGCGAATCCAAGCGAAATAAAATTCGACTGGTATTAAGTTTGGTCAATAACTGGGATGCATATGGAGGCAAAGCATAGTGTGTAATGTGGGGGTGAAATATCTATACATATCTCTGACGCTGGTTGGGTTTCTTTTAGTTGTTGTCATTGTAGAAAGTCATTCCAAGTTCCCTTCCATTGGGTTTAAGATTATGGCTGCCACAATTGCAATTTTTCTCATGGCACCCCTGGGAGTGGTTGCAAAGGAAGAATTTAGAAAATTACAAGCAGAGAAGAGGGAGCTTGGGTTGACCCAGACTCATGTATATCAACCCAAATATGTCTAGGAAATAAATCTTGATAGTGATTCTATAACAGGGGTACTGAAAAAGTTTAGAGTAAGTCTCATGAAAGTATATTAATGGTGTATCAAGGCTCCTGGTTTTGTTTCAAAAGAATTCAAGGAGCTTGGATTAATAGGAATATATTCAAAGTATATCAAGTCTCCTATGAGAGGAGAAAATTACTCAATTCTTCAAGGCTTGTTGAACTTAAACTTGTGGATTTTGTTCATAGGGTCAATATGTGGTATTGGGACAGCTCTCACTGCCATAGATAAAATGGGTCAAATTGGGGCTACCCTTGGATTCACTTTAGTGGATGTGAGCACATTTCTGTCTCTCATTAGTATATGGAACTTCTTGGGTAGACTGGTTGCAAGTTTTTAATCTGAATTTTTGTTAAAGAAGTATATCTTCCCAGGCCGCTCATTCTAACAAGTGTTTTAGCCATTTCTTCTATAGGCCATATTTTCATAGGATTTACAGTTCTAGGGGCTCTCTATGTGACTTCCATTGTAATAGGATTTTTATTTGGAGCTCAGTGGTCTGTGAATTTTTTTGTAACTTCTGATCTTTTGGGTTGGAACATTACTCGACCTTCTATAATTTAGTAGGTTCTGCTAACCCCATTGCAACTTACTTTTTATCTGTAATAGTTGTGGGATATCTCTATGATTCAGAAGCTACAAAACAATAACATAACTTGGCACGTGATTTGATTAGAGCCTCCTCACCTACCACTGCACCATACCAGAAAAAACTAACATGCATAGGAGTGATTTGTTTTAGCGAGACATTTATCATAATGGCCATTTTGGCAATTTTTGGTTCCATCATCTGTGGGTGGCTTGGGATGAGAACCAAGGATTTTTACAAAGGGATATCTATACCAAATACCAAATTAAATATGATGACCATAAAGATGAAGAGAACAATCAACATGAGGTTTCTAAAATTTAATAGAATTGGGTTAGAATTTCTAATCACTTTTTTTATAACATATTTTGTTTTTAGTTTCATGTTGATATATTGAAAGGTTTTTAATACATTAATATGAAAAAATTATATGAACATACTTTACATTACCTATCTACAAAGAATATAACACAACATATGTTTAACATAAGTAAGCCATCCATGTTAATCATTTTTTTTTGTCAATTTGTTGTAATCCTTCTCATCTTCAACATAGGTTTGTGTTGGTGTTATAGTTCGCATTAATGAGTATCATTATATACTAGCTATTTTAAATATCAAAGAAGAGAAAGGAATGTTTTGATGATACTTAATGTCTTGTTTTAAAGATAAAATTAATTACTTCTATATCACAATGAACATTTATGATCTAGGTGGATATTGGTGGCCACCCGCCTATTCCACCTGGACACTCACCACTATTTCTTTCCATTTTTTAGTTTCCTTAATTGTAGCACAATTTGCTATTTTTGGCAGTTTTTCGGGTCCTGAACTTCCCGAGTCGTTTTGAGGCCCTAAACGGTGTTTTTTTGGCAAAATTTTAGCAATTTCCAAAGCAATCACATCAGCGATTGTAGTCCTCAGAAATATCTTTCCAACAAGGTATCATATGCGTCAAACAAAGATAATATGACCAAGTTACGACCCCGGGAAGTTGGCTACCCAACTAACCCCAATGGGGCCCATAAACTCTTGGTGTTGCATCTCCTCGGGTTAGGGTTTTATCTTATTGTTCAATAATAAAAATGCCCTTGAGCCTCATTGTAACTCCATTTAGAGGCATGTAGTCACCACATCTCTTCTCATAGATAAGCTACCATCACCCGAGCTATCTTATTTCCATTCTATTTGTAAGCATAGTTAAGTATTTTTCTATTAATGAAATGAAGTGTTTTTATGTTGCATCTTTGTATTTATGATTATATTTGTAAATTGTAGTGTTCCTGTTTAAGTTCCGATTACTAGTATCAGAGCGGTCTGCTCTTTCTATGTTTTTCTTTACATGTCCCCAATGAGGTTAGGGTATAAGGAGTTAGGGCTCGATCTGGTTGAACCATTACAGGATCAGCCTCGCAAAACCTGATGACCTCCCATGGTGGAAGAAAAGAAAGACAAGGGGGCAGGATATCCTTTCAAAATGTTGCTCGAGGAAGCCCTCGAGCAACAAAGGGACGCGATGATAGATAACTTTGCCCAGATCCTTCGGCGACTACCCACAAGCGATGCATCTTCATCTAGCAGCCACTATGGAGGCGGTATTCCTTTTAAGGTACAAGTTAACTTCGATATTCCCATATTTGAAGGACTGATAAACACAGATGTTGTAGATAAATGGTTAAATCTGTTGGAAGGATATTTTTCAGTTCATGACTTTTCCAATCGGGAAAAGATTACTTTTGCACTTCTCAAATCTGCCCCACATGTCAAGAACTAGTGCGAAACCTTCTATGAAAAAAAGGACGAGAATGAGCCTTTGTTGTTTTCAATCGCACCCACTTGGAAATATTTCCAAGACGCCATCAAGGAATAGTATTACCCTATCGGGAGCTATGAAGATAAATTCATAAAGTGGACCACGTTGCGGTAGGGAAGGGACTAATATGTGCCAGAGTTCACAAATAATTTCCATACCCTTTGCACAAAGTTGGGTATCAAGGATACTGAGTGGCATTTGTTGCTCAAGTGTCGCGGCTATCTACACAAGTACATCTAGGATGAGATAGAGTTCTTGGACATCTCCTCGCTTGGCACGATGTATCGATATGTTGTAAAGATTGAGCAGAAGTTTAAACGGAAGTAGCAGAACTTTTGATCTGTGAATCCAAAGCAAGGAAAAGGCGCCCCCAAAACACAGAATAAAGGACCAAGCCAAGGCAGGGTTACCCAGGACAACCCGCGAAAGCCACAGGAAAATAACAACACCATGAAGATGAATAAGGACACATGAAAATGTTGTGAGTTCCATAAGAGCTCCACTCACAATACTAGTTAGTGTCGGGCCAAAAAATTCACTGGTGGCCAAGTCGAAGGCTTCCAAATTAGATGCAGGTTCTGACTCTAAATCAGAACCTAATAAGGGATATGACAAAGGGAAGTAGATCATTGATGCAAAGCCCAGTGTCACCGTGGCCATCAAAATGATCCAGAAAATTGAGCCTGAAGATCCAGAGGAGGGGGAATGTATCTTCCACTCATAGATGTGGGTAAAGTGTTCTCCATTGCTATTCATTGTCGACAGTGGAAGCCAAAAGAACCACATTTCAACAAAGGTTGTGAAGCGGCTGGGTCTAAATATTACAACACATCCATAACCATACGCCATTGGGTGGCTTCACCAAGGATGAGATCTTTGCATCAGCCAACAATGTCACCTTCCCTATAGCATCAAGCCCTTCACAGATGAGGTACTGTGTGACATTGCTCCTCTTGAATTTTCTGATGTATTGTTAGGACAACCATAATTGTGGAAGTGACATGTTGTATATCAGTCTAGACCTCGTTCTATGATTATTACTTTGGCTAATAAGTTGTACAGGATACCGTAGGTAGCCTCGCCTACCTACATCTCTTTGATCACTACAAAGAAATGCAATAAGATCATTTCCCAGATGAGGAAATTTGTTTCTCTTACGATTTTCCCCCAATGCAAGAAGAAGGTTGTGGGCACATCTTCCAAGAAGGGCTCCTCTGCACAGCAGTAGTAGATGGACAAGGTCGTGGAGGAGTATAGGGATATTTTTTCCTCACCCACACAGGTACCTCTACACTGTCAGGTCAAGAACTCCATCGCTCTGACCCCGAGCGCGTCGCTGCCTAATGGACCTATTTATCAATGCTTTGTTATAGAGAATGATAAGATTAAGAGGAAGATTCAGGCATTACTGCAAAAAGTTCACATTAGGGCAAGATCATCACCCTGTGGGAGCCCAATTTTATTGGTACCTAAGAAGGATGGGACCTGGAGGCTCTGTATTGACTATCGAGTGTTGAACAAGATCGCTATCTGGAATAGGTACCAATCTTGTGAATTGATGACTTTATGGACCAAGTCAAGGGGGGGGAATATTTAAGCAAGATTGACTTGAAGTCAGGTTATCACCAGGTGCCTATCGAACCCTCCGATGTGTGGAGGACTGCCTTCAAATCCAAGGAGGGCCTTTTACCCTTCAGTAATGCATTCATGGTGGTGTATTTAGATGACATCTTGATCTTCAGCCAGAGTTGGGAAGAGCACCTCCACCATTTCAACAGGTTCTTCAAACCCTTTGACAACACAAGCTGTGTGCTAACTTGGAGAAATGCACCTTTGGCCTGACCCATGTTCAATATATGGGGTACATAATTGATGAGCAGGGTGTACATGTGGACCCATCCAAGATAAAGGTCATTCGGGATTAGCCAGCCCCAACCACTCTGACAAAGCTCCACAGCTTTTTGGGTCTTGCCAATTTCAATCGTAGGTTTAGGTTGGGGTTATCTCGTATCACTTGGCCTTTAATTAAAGTCACCAAGGGTGGAGTGAAAGAAAATTTCTTTTGGTTGGAAACCCGACAATGAGCGTTCTCCAATTTGAAGAATTGCCTTTGTTCTGGACCAGTGCTCACATTACCAGACCTACAACAACCATTTGAGATTGAGATAGATGCCTCTGACTATGCTATTGGTGCAGTTCTTACTCAGCATGGGCATCCAGTAGGTTACCATAGTGTGACACTTTCAGACATAGTTTGAAAGTACCCCAATTACGACAAGGAAATGTATTCCATTGTGTAAGTTTGTTCTCAATGGAAGCATTACATTCTGGGGAAGGAAACGTTCATCCACATAGACCACCAGCCTCTACAGTTCATACAGACACAAGGGAAGTTGTAGAACGATCACCATCAGAAATGGTCCACCTATTTGCAGCAATTCCATTTTAACATTAAGTATAAGAAGGATAACACCAATAATGTCATTGATTTCCTCAACTGACCACTGTTCATGGCACTAATCACTATGCGTGACTCCTGTGGGAAGAGACATCGGGGTGGCTGCATCTTTACAAGAGCGATCCAGAATTCAGCAACATATACTAGACACCCTTGGAAGGGAAGAAAGTTCCAAATTTTTACCTTCAGGATGCATTTTTATGCCACTTGGGACACATTTGTGTTCCTTCAAGTGAGCATGCCAAAATGATTTGGGAGGCACACTAATGTCAAGTCGCTGGACATTTTGAAGTAGAGAAAATAGTGGCAGTATTACAAAAGTATTTTTATTGGTCGAAACTTCATCAAGATGTTGGGAAGTACATTAGATCCTGTATTGCCTATGCCATAGCCAAACCAACCATCAAGAAGCAAAGCATATATACTCCTCTACCTACTCTTAGTCGGCCTTAGGAATATGTCTCCAAGGATTATATGTAGGGACTTCCTTCTACTAAGAGAAAAAATGATTTCGTTTTTGTGGTCTTCGATAGATTCTCTAAGATGGCCATCATCACGACTTGCACGAAGAGTGTCATAGTAGAGGCCACTAGTAAGCTCTTATTTGAGTGAGTGTGGGTACACTTTGGGATCCCACATTCCATTATCTCAGATCAAGACAATAGATTCCTGAGTGCATTTTCGTCAAGTCTCTGGTCGATGTTGGATACAAAACTTACTAAGTCCATGGCTTTCTATCCCCAAATTGATGGCCAAACAGATTTTGTCAACAGGATGATCGTACACATTCTATGCATGTACAACTCAAAGAATCCATGCACATAGGATGAAAGTCTCCCATATGTCCAACACAGCTACAACAAAGCTCTCCATAGCTCAAAAGGACACAACCCCTTTTAGGTAGGGCTGGGATTTCATCCATTCTGCCCCATTGATGTGGCCATACCATTTGCAACCACTCAGGTAGATTAAACTCACATGTAGTCTGAAGCTGAAAGGACTAACAACTTCATTGAGTGCATTCAACACATCTGCCAACAGGTTCATGATATATTGTATAGAGCTAATGTGAAGTACAAGCAACGCCATTATCAACATCGAGTGTCGCACAAGTTCTAGGTGGACGATAAGGTTTGGATACATTTGCAGAAGGAGCACCTTGCTAGACCCCACTACAAGCTTTTCCCACTTTGATATGGGCCATAAACCATCACCAAGGTCGTCGGTGACAATGTCTTCAAGCTCATCATCCCACCATTCCTTGGTCTACACGCATTGTTCAATGTAGATCACCTTCAGCCATACTTTCCACCATTGTTGGACACTTCTGACATTGCAAAACAATTCACACCAACAAAGCTTAACCCGAACTGCATGGAATAGGCCACAACTAATCAGATCATTGAAACACAAATCAAGAAGACTCAACAACAAAGTATACAAATATATCAAGTTGTTAAAGCAGGTGAACTCCTTCACCAAGGCAAATGGCTCACCAATGACCAAGTTCAGCGAAGTTTCCTCATCTCATGGAGGAACTCAATGCAATGGGGACCATTACCTCCTAAGGGGGGAGGATTGATCCAAGTGGATATTGATGGCCACCCGCCTATTCCATTTAGACACTCGCCACTGTTTCTTTCAGTTTTTTAGTTTCCTTAATTATAGCACAATTTACTATTTTTGGCAGTTTTTTGGGTTCTGAACTTTTGGAGCCATTTTGAGTGTTTTTTTGGAAAAAGTATAGTGATTTCTACAACAATCACATTGTTAGTTTTGGTCCTCAGAAAGATCTTTCCAACAAGGTATCATACACGTCAAATAGAGATAATATGACCAAGCTACAACCCTAGGAAGTTGGCTACCCAACTAACCCCAACGGGGCCCATAAACTCTTGGTGTTACATCTCCCTGGTTTAGGGCTTTGGTTGTTTAGGGTTTTTCCTATTGTTCAATAATAAAAAGGCCCTTGAGCCTCATTGTAACTCAGTTCAGAGGCATGTATCTGCCATATCTCTTCTTAGAGATAAGCTACCATCGCCCGAGCTATCTTATTTCCATTCTGTTTGTAAGCATAGTTCAATATTTTTATATTAATAAGATGAAGTGTTTTTTTGTTGCGTCTATGTGTTTATGATTGTATCTATAAATTGTAGCATTCCTGTTTAAGTTCAGATTATTTTATTTTAGTGAATGACACATGGTTATCTATTTTGCCATTGTTTGTTAATGTTATGAATTTTACATAATGGGTTTAATATAAATTAATTTGGTCTTTATCAATGTTAGATACATTAACTCTACATTATCAAACAAAATTTTATGTTAATGAATGGCATGTGGTTATCTTTTATGTTATTGTTTACTAATTACACCTTTAGGCATTACCCTGTGAGAAGAACTCCCCTCCATGCCACTATGTGCAGTGGTGCCCTTAGATCACTTTGTTAGATGAATAGAGTAATACTATCCAAGTTTCCGCAACATGCCTTATGATGTTCCCATTGCAACATGTGTGCAATTGCTAGTTTACATTCATAGTTTTGATATAGATAGTGGAACATTAGATTTTTTGTGAGATTATATGAATAATTACAAATATATAGTTTACATTCACAATCTTGATATTATTTATCTTAAATATGCCTTTGCTTCTAAGTTATTTGATGATGAAATGTGTAACTGCATCTACATGTATCCAAATACACTCGGAATATGAAAGGAGTACCAAGTAAAACTTGGAAGCCCATTTTCCATGTTGTACTTGAGAAATGAGACATTTTCTTCTGCGAAATTTGGCATATGGGAAGGGCTTCCCATATGCATTTCTATATGTAAATTAATTCCATGCAAATTTTGTATATTAGATTCAGATTGTGTATTTGAAAATTCCTTCCATGTTAATAATTTGTATTAGAATACAATTATTTATAGTATAAAAATAAATAAATAAAATGTTAGTATGGAAACCATTTTATTTTTTTCCAAGGAAACCATTTTAACAATTAATTAGATTAAACTAATATTATTATTTTGAGATAGTTCTTTGGGAATAATCACACCATAAAAAATTAATGGTGTGATTATTCCCAAAAAACTTTCTCAAAATAATATGAATCACATAAGTTTGAACTCAAAGATAATATTATTATATGGTTTTTCGCAGATCAAAAAACATTTACATTCAGTTTCTTTGAATAGCGATGGCTAACCATGGTTATGGAATAAAGATTATCAACCCAATAGGCAGTCTCCCATTTCATCATCAGACCAAAAAATATAGGGAAGGATTTTATTGAGCAACAACATGGATCTTTCTATCCTACTCCTAGAGCTCTTAAAACTGAGGAAATTCCATGGATTGTTAATGATTTTTGTGTTGCTTCCATAAACGCTATCATGCAGCTAACTGTCATTCATATTTTGATATTTAATTACTCACCCATTTTTGTTAACATAGTTAAGTGAAGTTTTACAAACTAATTATATGTATTTGTTTGTTTTAAATAATATTATATTTTTTTGCTCTAGTTAATATTAAATAGTTGTTATATAAGTAATTTGGGATTTAAAATATTATCAATGGACTTGCTTAATTGTTATTAGTTTTAATGTGTATTGAATAATATTTATAACTTTTCCATTTCAATATATTATTATGATTTTGGATACAATTTATTTTAATATTTATTGGTCATTCGAGGTCATGGAGGTTGGGTTGTCTGGGTTTGTCCCAGGAGGAGGCGGAGGTCGAAAAGGGCATTGGACGTGCTCCTTGAAATGAGCCATCCAAGGCTCCATCTTCTCCACCTTTTCTGATAGCAAGTTCTTTCCTAGCCAGTCCACCACAATACGCTCTTGGACGTGGCACTGAAAGTAGTGCAATTTATCGAAGGTAGCTTCCAGTTCCACATGTTCCTCCTGTCAAATCCTTTTAGCAATTTCCAATCACTCCAGCAGGGATTGAATCAAGTCTCTACAATTTTCCAAGAAACAATGTTTAATGTCCCTCAAACCAGGAACTGAAGACTCGACACCCCCTCACCATCCTAATCTGCTACATCATTGAGCCCCATTCCTCACCCGTGTTCATGACGATTGAACCTCATGATCCTTCACAGAGTTGTCACGCCCTCGACCACCCTACAAACCAGCCACCATCCTCCAGGAGCTTCCTACCAACTTTCCACCTCGATGAGCCATAGGCACCTTCACCCCCTACTCTGTGTTCTGCAATTGAGAAGCTTAGTCCCCATGTCTCACCAAGCAGGACTTTGGAGGGAGGGAGGATCACCCTCTTCTCGAGGTTGGACACATCAATGTTGGACTAGCAGCTTCACCTACAACGCAGAAGACCCTCGAGGAACACTTGACCCACACCCACTAGGCCTGACGCACCCATTGTAGAAACCAACAACCTCCTAGATGTGGTTGAGGATTAGTACCAACCGAAACCACAAAACACTGCACACTTAGGAGATCTTCCACCCTAGGCTCGAACACAACGAGGTGCTAAAATTCAAATAATTTGAATGCAGGATGGCCGAAAGAAGCACATAATTGCCCACCACACTTTGACAACCTCCCCCCAAACCACACCAGTTGTAAAATATCACTTCTACCTCCAAGGTTCTTTCTCGCTTCCTCCCAAAAGAAATAGAAAACCCCACGCGGAGAATCCAAACAACCCAATTACAGGCCCATAAGCCAAAAGACGAAATCCATCTACATAACTACCACCCTCCTAGGAGAAATGTCGCCTACACAGTCTTCTCCGACCACAAAAAGACCTATAACTGTAGAACACCAATACACAATTTGTCCAAGAACTCTCGAAAGACAATTCCACTGGGAACCACAGTCAACAACTACTCAAAAAACACCCTTGCAGCAGGAAAGTTACCAATTTACAGAGCCAACAACCTAGGGGTGAACTGCATTTCCTAGGGTGTCACCTTGCCCAATGGAAGCAGTGTCGCTTCCTTATCTGATGAGTAAATAACCAGGAAAGAGAATGAATTTGAAATGAAACATGAATGAAGTCCCCGTTGACCACCCTCGATCTTAGAATGATGTCTCCCTCACTAGTCGAGGTGCTACTAAATTCAACATGCATATCATTACTCCTCCCCATACACCAAGTGAAGTGAGAGGGCAGGAGGATGGCCCTTGACCTAGGTGCGAGCTATTGGTCACCATGGACCACGAGGTGCCCCGTGAACTATGTCCATCACCCCCATGAGGGAACTAATTATCATATATTATTTACTATCCATTAATATTATTAATTGTTTATTTAATATATATTAATTTCTTATTAAATAATAATAATAGTAATAATATTTATGATTTTATAGATATTTTCAAATCATTAACATATATTTAAGAATCTATATACTCAAAATTATTAATTTTATACATGGTTTAGGTAATTTAATTCATATAATCTTATAAATTATAGTTAATAAAAATAAAAAAGTAAAAAGAAAAATTAATAATAAAAAAGAAAACTAATATTCTTAATTTTATTCCCCATGTACATATATCTTATTCATATTTTCAAAACTATCCACATCAAGGCCACCAAGATATCTAATCTCTACATAGGTCTAAACAGAACAACCTACCTGTGAATTTCACCTATTTTTCTGCATTGTGGGCCTCCAAAAAAGAGAAGTAAATTATCATCCTTGTGGAGCCTAAAAATGTGTCCTTCGAGTATCATAAATAATGTGACAGTAAAAAAGGCTCATATTTTGAAGGACATCAAAGTTTCCATGGGAGCTTCCGCAACCATAGAGATTTTCCATTTTTGGGATTTGATATAAATAACCAAATTGCGGTGTATATGTCCTATTCGAGCTCTGAGTCCAAATGAGTTGGTCCTCATTTTAGTTAAGAAAATGTTTTAAGGGTTTAAGTTATGTGATATCATGTTCTCTAAAATTTATATCCTCTCCCTCCAAGTGGGTATAAACAACTAATAGCCAAGAAGAACCAGAGGAGGCCTGATTGAGAATGAAAAAATATTTGTCAACCAAAGTTTTGTTCAAAAGATAAAGAAGTTGATGCCATTGAATACTGCATATCCAAGGATCTTTTCTAATAATGATATTTTTTTTCCTTTTCCTACCTTTCAACATAGACGGATTCTTCAAAAAAGTTTTCCATGCAATGCATGGATTTCTAGAGGATTTTATAAGGGTGTGAATCCATTCTAGAGTAGATAAGGGCCATATGTATTTTTTTCTATAGTATTTCCCCAAAGTATAGTACCTTGAATAAGGCACCAAACCCCCTTTGTAGCCAAGGTTTAGGTGAAATCTTAAATTTTCTTTATACCATAGCTTCCCAAGGATGTTGGGAAAGAGATGGTGTTCTAAGAAGTTAGGGAAAAAACTTGTTTTTCTTGTTTTCTATGCCAAAAAAATATGACTTAAAGCTATTGAATTTTCCCTAATATTCCCTTTGGGATCTAGGCCAAATAAACCCAAAAAATCAAGATCGTTTCAATGATCGATTTACAAAATACAAGTTGGCCTGCTCAATAAAACCATATGTTGCTCCAAATTCAGATTCTTTTTTCAAAATTTTCCACGATCCATGTTATAAAATTATATATGACAAAGCAATGGAACACATAGAATATTGCATAAATATAAACATAGAAAACACATAAAATAGAGAAACATAGATATACGTGGTTCACCCAGTTTGGGCTACGTCCACCCCGAACAGCCAGTCCTTCCTTTCTATTATCCAGCAAAATGAAGAGACACAACCTACAACAGATCTGTTGTAATATCCTCTATTTTATCTCACAGTCTCACCTCTTTGTTTCTCGCTCAGAGAATACACATCTATTACACAATCTCAATACAATGCCCTCATACAAAGAGAGGGGTTGCCTTCTAGGGGAAAAACCCTAAACTAAACATAAGTTCTACCGTCAGATCATCCGCCTAATGAATGGCCCAGATTGACCAGAATTTATTATACTTTTTGTTAGAGCTTAGATGTATCTTAGGTTGAAAAGGTAAGATCTAGGGCCAACATCAAACCATACTCAGCCTGGTAGCTAGCCCTACCAGGTTAGGAAAGGGCTCTCTTTGGGTCAATCTCAGCTAGTTATGATCACTAAAGGCTTGAGATGACTAATTTGACACCTGACCTTAGGCTCAGTATAGATGTAAAGGAGTTTGATTGAATAAAATGTTGTGTTTGTGGGCTCTAAGGGAAAGTTAGATTTTGGGTGCAAGGAATGAGGCTCAGTCTTGCAGGGATCGCAATGGGGCATTTGGCACTTTGAGTCAAGTGATATGGATGGATCACATAGAGGAGGAGTTGAAGAGGGAAAGGGAAGCCATGGATCCTCTCCAAACAGTTGAAAACATCATTTGAGTAAGACCTACCTCGATGTGTGGAACAGGGGATTTTTCAAAATGAAGCGAAATGAAGGGGATAAGGGGCTTCTAAATTCTTGAGAAAATTTTTGGAAGTAGGGAGGGATGCTAGGAAGTAGGGGAAAGTGGAACTTCAAATATTGAGTGAGGGGAAGGGGTCCAAAAGGGCAAAACACAGGCCTAGCCTAAAAAATTGTCAATTTGTAGCAAGAAACTAGGGTTTGTGCAAAAATGAGGAATCTGGGAGATCTTAGTGATGGAAAGTGTTTAATAAGGTACATTTAGGATAGGAGAAGGTGTATGAACATCAGGATACAAGTTTTGCTGATGATTAGACCATCCAAAAGAAACTACCTTCAAAACCCTAGGAGAGGGAAATGAACTTTACCTAGGCACAACTGAAGCATGAACAATGCGTAAAATGACCCAGTGGAACTTGACATGATGATGACAACCCTATGAATGATGGTACACTCAGCTGAATGGTGACATGGACCGACATTTGAACAACTTTGAAAGGAGTAAAAGCAAACCCTAGACCTAATGCATAGTGACCAAATTTTGCTTGAAGACTCACTAAAATGACAAAGTTTGACCTTGACACCTTAAAATCACTTTGTAAGAGCATGTTTGATCACTGGAGGAAGGCTGCGAAGACTGACACTAACATTGGCTCCAATGGGGATGGTAGCTCCTTGGAGGTGCCAAGAACAACAGATCTTTGGGAGAGCAGACCAATGCCTTATCCATTGGGAAATGGAGTAAAAACCTCAAGCTGAAATGCATGACTGAAATCTGATGACTTGACGACACAAATTGACTCTCACTCAACTAAAAACTGACTCGATACTTAAACACAACTGAAAATCTGGAAAATAGTGTTCAAAGTAGAGCTTATTCATCAAAAGCTACTCTAACAGTTCCATTCATCACCTGATCAAGTGAAATTAAACAACCAATGCAACCAAGTAAGTATTCCGATTGTTATTTGAATTCTCCGCAAGTGCTCGCTTATGAACAACAAGAGAGAACTACTGAAAGGCAAATCCCATGAAAAGTTGGAAACAGATCTGTTGAATGATATGGATTCTCTATCCACCTCCAAAAACACCACATAAGGATCTCTAAATGCATACACACTGGGACTTGGCTCATCCAATGGATTACTTCTCTTCTCTTCATACCATGAATGCAAACTTTGTTCTATGCTTTGTGATGAGACCCTTGCTGAAAATGACAAAGAAACCGGCTACCGAATCAAGTTTATATCAGCACAGATTTCAAGCTCACATGTAGTCAATGGAGAAGGACTTTGACTGCAGACATCATCCAACACATTAGCTATTGGATCATGAAAAACTTGAAAAGACTACTGCAACCCATTTTCTATTGGTTCCGATGAGATTGCATGACTTTCTGCAGGCTTCTCATTTGAAGATAAACTATGCAGTTTTCCCTTCAGAAACTGAAATGATTCAAAACAAAATGGTAGGGAATCATCTTGTATCATTTGATCGATGTGTCAGCTTCCAAGTCTTCATCTACAATTTGACAATCAATGGTATTCAGGGGCTGCAAATCTGGATATGAGAAGTCTTGAACAAGGTTTTCATTGCTCTCAAGATGGTCCAGATCAAGACTTATCAACAGTTGATTTCTAATTGCATGAATGTTGTCTCTGATGAACTGAAATGAAGCAAAACAAAAAGGGAGAGACCCTTCACTTACTTCAAAATTTGCTGCACTTTCCTCGTCACTGTCATAGCTGATATGCATCGACTAAAGAACTTCCTCCTTCCACAAACTAGCTACTGATTTGTCTGCAAGATTAGCTTCTGTTTGGAGAATATAATCATCATCATACTGATCAAACTGAGGCAAATCATCAGTGTAAAACACATCATCAAGCATACATGTCATATCAACAGATCTCTCTTCTCCAAGATGATCTATAAAACAATCATTATCAGATCTCTGACAACTGGGATAAGAAAGAAGATGTTTGGGATCAGCAACTTGTTCTTCTTCAATTAGCAAGCGATGGGATTTAACATTATACTCATTCCTTGCGGTGATTCTTTGCATCAGCTCTTCTACTGCACTTACCAAAATATCAAGCCTTACCTCTAGAGATGTCGATTCCTCCGGATCTGTGTTTTTCATCTCTTCTTCCTTCAACTTTGCCCTTCGAATCAACAAATGAGCCTCTACCTCTACTGCAATGTTCTCCATCTCTTCAAGTGCTGCAAGGTTCCTTTCCCTCAGTTGAACTCCATTTCCGGATCAAACGCACCCGGGTAGTGCAAGAGAGAGGATCCAGGAGGAGGTCTTATATTAACAGGCATCGAATAATAAAATTGGTTAAACCTGGCAGAAAACTATTGTATTGTCTCCCCTGACAATCTTTTCATCTGGTTATACTCTTCTATAATCAAGAAAGGGTTTTGTATGACCACCCACCTATCGAGGAAAACTTTGATGAACTGCTGGAAATCTGAGATGCCTGCATCAGGTAGGGTTTTAAACCAACTCTTGACTTTGCCTTGCAAAGAAAGAGCAAAAAGCCTAATACTAACATCTTCTTCATCAACATCAAAGAGGACAAGGAAAGACTCAAAATTCAATACATGTCTCTCAGCAGTAATGTTATTACAGTTAGCATCAAATCTTTGTAGATATAGGTCATAATTTTTATGGAAAGCATGGGATATAGGAGGTAAAATCAGAGGCTTGTATCGATCTGGAATTTTACGAGATGTAGGAGTATATACAGAAGCTGTAGAATCAGTATTGGTCTCTTTAGGCTCATCAGTTTGAAGACGGCCATCACAAGATTCATAAAAAGGGTCTTGATCAAGCTCAAAGGCATGCAAATCTTTGGTATTCACAATCTTCAAAGGGAAGGGATCAAATGCATGCCAAGGATCTCTTCTCAAACATAGTATACTTTGCAAAGCCTTATTGACATTCTCGGGAAAAGAGAAGAAATAATTTATAACAAAGAAAAAAATGTCTTGGATGAAATTCCAGCTTGAATACTTGATCTTTCCACATTGACATTTCATGTTTTTGCTGGTCGGGTTCATCCTCTAGTGGAGTCTTTAGATCTGATCTCGAAAATGATTTGGAATTGCTAGGTGAATGACAGTGTTTCTGGTGTTTCATCGTTGTCCACCATCAAAAATCAGATCTAACTTGATACATGTATTGGGGTGATCATTTAGATCAGATGTTCAATTTATAAACTAGACCGGAGATTGACTGAAGCAGCTTTCATCTACTTTCGCTAATGCAAAGCAAGAGTCTTTCGAAGGCTATTTTTCTAACTTCAAGCTCCGTCTGTAGTCCACAAAGCCAAACAATGAAAATAAAATTTCTTCCCTAATGGAGTCGCGACTGTGTTAGAGCCTAGATTTACCTCAGGCTGAAAAGGTAAGATCCAAGGCCAACATCAAACCACGCTCAGCCTGGTAGCTAGCCCTACCAAGTCAGGAGAGGGCTCTCTCCGGGTCAATCTCAGCTAGTTATGATCACTAAAGGCTTGAGATGACTGATCGTAGGCGAGGTATATATGTGAAGAAGTTTGATTGAAGAAGATGTTGTGTTTGTGGGCTCTAAGGGAAAGGTAGATTTTGGGTGCAGGGAATGACGCTCAGTCTTGCAGGGATCTCAATGGGGCAAGATAGGCAACTATATTTGGCACTCTAAGTCAAGCATATGGATGGAGAAGACATAGGAGGAGATGAATAGGGCAAGGGAAGCCATGGATCCTCTCCAAATAGTTGAAAACGTCAAGAAACTAAAGAAAACTTCAAGTAGAGCACTGCACTTTCAATGTATTCTACTTACACTCTTGTTTGTTTAGCTGAGAAGAAATAAAGAGAAATGATACATATAACACATGAATAAATTCATAAAGACATAAGAGAGCATTTTACCAAAACAAATTCCATAGGGATCCCAAAGAGTACTTCAAACCTTGATCTCAATTCCTTAGCCAAAATGCTGATAAGAGTGTACAATGAAGCTCAAGGCTTTCTCAAGAGTCCAACCATGCTAATGACTGAAAAAAAACATAATATAAACAAATAATAGCTCATCCTATCCTCTATGGGTCGAGCTCGCATGTTTAGGAGCTAATCCAACTTATTCTAAACTAGGAACTAGAAATTAGGCAATGGAACTGCATGCCTCTAGAAACAAGGGAACTGATTCATTCAGTTTCAAACAACATTTTAACTGATGAATCTACCTTACCAAGTGAAAACTTGACATATTTACATCATGATCCATCAATATACATGAAATTACATCACAAATTTTCCATTAAGAAAGAGAAAAAGTCAAACTGGCCAAAGCTGGGCGAAAAATAGAGCCATACTTGGTCAAACTGGCAAAATTTCCTCTATGCACTGCGGCTGATTCTCTATGCGTAGCGCATGTTTGGACCCACTGTTGTAGGCCTTCCCGATGTAAAAATTAGCTACAAGTGTGCTTGTTGGAAAGGTCTACCTGTCTACTTTCCACCCAAGTCGAATTTTTCAATTTGGCCTCCATTTGACCATCCAAACATCAGTTCTCAAAACACTGCTTCCTGTGTGTCAAAATAGGGGCAGTGAGGTCATTTTTTGAGTGTTTTGACCTTTTTGAAGGCTCAAAACCTGCCCAAATTTCTTGGCCATAGGTAGGAAATCATAAATTTTCATGACAAATCCAAAAATGCTTAGTTTTTGTGATTTGGAGCCCCTTAGCAAAAGCGAGTGCCACGTGGTGCGGCGCATAGGGCAGAAAATTTTGTGTTTTAGTCCAAAAATTTCAAAAATGCAAAAAGTGTCCCAAATTTTTTGAAATTTGGGCTGAGTATTCTCTATCAAGAGCTATGTTAGGCCAAGGAAGGCTCATCCAAGATCTGAAGTTTATCTTGTGCTTTTTGCCTTCTTGATCTCTTCTTCAATTTCGCCTTCAAGCTCCTGATTCTAGCTTGGCACACCATATTCCTTGACATGTAATGAAAATCCATATGTTTCAACAAGTTTTTCTCCTTGCTAGCCTTCTCCAACAATCTCTCTAAGTGGATGTTGGCTCTTTCAATCCATGACTCTTGATCAGCATTTACCTCTTGCTCAAGTGACGTGAGCTCCACCCTCCTCCTTTAGGGCAGCTTTCGCGATTTTTCTTTATGTTTTTGCCACCTCTATGAGGCCTCCTGTGTGCATGTACCTCTGTGGGAGAGTCACTGTGTGTCTCTTCTTCATGATCATATGACGGATCAGATGCCATCTATGCTAGTGGATGAACTGTCTCGGAGTTGCCTTGATGTGAAATAAGTGAGCTGTGATGTGTTGAACTATCTTGATGGTGTGGTTTGAATTTTTCCACCAAGGGGAAGAGTGATACAATTATAGGGGGAAGAACATATAGTGAGGGATTTAGGGACTGCTAGGATAGGGTTTAGTTAGGGAGATAGGGAATTAGGAAATTATTTAGGAATTTTTGGTATGGGGTTAAGGTTTGGGAATTTGCATTTGGGTTTTAGGAAATGGGAATTGGGGTATGGGATTTAGTGAATTTAGGGGTGTGTTTTGGGGAATAGGGAAATCAAGAAAAAAAATGGAGCAAGGGAGTGGTGAGGCGAGGGGATAACTTGGTAGAAAAATAGTCAATGCAAAACCCTAGAACTGTTTGCTTTTGAGAGAGAGGTAGGGTTTGATTTTCCTTTTTCAATACCATAAGACAAACACCAACATGGGATAAAAAACTATGATAGAAGCTTCAACCTACTTGTATTAAGACAAATCCACGCGTTTTGGGCGATTTGATGAAGTTTTTGAGAAAATTAGGCTTGGCAGTTCTATGCGTTGCGCCTCAAGCCCAACGTGCTGCGCTTTCTCTATGCGCCACGCTCGTGTAAATTTACACTGCAGAGCACTGCCTAATGCGCCATGCCTGTTATGTGTGTTGTGCCACCTGCCCAATGCGTCGCGCTTTTTCTAGAATACTTTTGGAGGCCTTCCCGGTGTCCAAATTAGGCACGGGATAGCGCGTTGAAAGTTTCTTTGAGTCTAATTTCCAACCCAACTGGAATTTTTTAATTTGGATTTCATTTGCCTTGTCAAAAATCAAATCTCCCAAGACTAGTCAAAATGTACCAAATGAGGTTGCCTCAAGGCAGAGTGTTGTTGCATTCAACTTTTGAAGGTGTTCCTCAACTCCAAATTGAGATCATGATAGCTCATTGGAAATATCTTTGTGTCTAGTTATCATTTGACTCATCACACAAGTCCTTTTGCCAACCAAGCTAGGAGAAAACTTGATTTTCCTAAGGTCACTGCAGAGGTGCATCAATTCTCCTGAGGCAACTATATTTTTGACATTTCTCTAAAACCATGACACCTGTGTAAAAATTGAAGGAGAGTTTTTTTCCTTGGCCTATATGGGACAAACACCTCTCTCAGTTTTCCCAAATTCATCTTTTATTGCTCAGAAACATCATTTGAGTAAAACCTACCCCGATGTGTGGAACAGAGGATTTGTCAAAATGAAAGGAAATGAAAGGGATAAGGGGCTTCTAAATTCTTGGAAAAAAAATTGGAAGTAGAGAGGGATGCTAGGAAGCAAGGGAAAGTGGAATTTCAAATATTGAGTGAGGGGAAGGGGTCCAAAAGGGCAAAACACAGGCCTAGCCTAGAAAATTGTCAAGTTGTAGCAAGAAACTAGGGTTTGTGCAAAAATGAGGAATTTGGGAGATCTTAGTGATGGAAAGTGTTTAATAAGGTACATTTAGGATAGGGGAAGGTATATGAACATCAGGATACAAGTTTTGCTGACGATTAGACCATCCAAGAGAAATTACCTTCAAAACCCTAGGAGAGGGAAATGAACTTTACCTAGGTGCAACTGAAGCATGAACAAGGTGCAAAATGACCCAGTGGAACTTGACATGATGATGAAAACCCTATGAATGATGGTACACTCAGCTGAATGGTGACATGGACCGAAATTTGGACAAGTTTGAAAGGAGTAAAAACAAACCCTAAACCTAATGCCTAGTGACCAAATTTTGCTTGAAGACTCACTGAAATGACAAAATTTGACCTTGACACCTTAAAATCACTTTGTAAGAGCATGTCTAATCACTGGAGGAAGGCTGAAAAGAGTGATGCTAACACTTTTACAAGGCAATTTTACATATGTTTTTAGCTTTGGGGGCACTGACCCTGAAACCCCTGCCGGGGGACCGGTGGCCCCCAGACCCCTGCACCCCCCCACGTGGATGAGTGTACAAACTTCCTGGGGTATACATCTGACTGAAACAAAGACCTCTAAATAATCATGCTCCACACCCAACAATCTCCTACTTGGAGAATGATTGCAGCAACTCCACCATTGCTTCATTTGCTGGACAATGACTCCTCTTTAGACCTGGTTGTTTCTCATCTTCATCGTCATCCTTGAATACCAATTGAAACTAAGCATATTCTCAGTTTTTCCCTGTTACAACTTTTTTTAGCATATCTGCAGTATTCTGACTAGTGTGTATCTTTTCCATCTTCAACTCTCCATCTTCCAACACTAATCGTATGAAATGGTACTTGAGATGTATGTGGTTAGTCCTGAAATGAAATGCTGAGTTCTTTGCAAGATGAATGGCACTTTGGCTATCACTGTATAATGTGCCCATATCATGCTTCTTACCCAATTCACCCATAAACCTTTGTAACCAAATCATTTCTTTACTAGCCTCTGTAGCAGCAACATTCTTTGCTTCTGTTGTTGAAAGTGCAACAACACTTTGGATTTTTGAAACCCAACAGATAGCTATTCCCTACAGTAAATACATATCCTATAGTGCTCCTCCTATTATATATGTCACCTGCCATATCTACATCAACATATCCCTGTAGAGAAATGCTTGAACCACCAAAACATAATGCTTGATTTTTGGTACCTTTCAAATATCTGAGAATCCATTTCATTGCCATCCAATGTTCCTTTCCTGGATTTTTCATGTACCTCCTTACAACTCCCACTGCATGTGCAATATCAGGCCTTGTGCATACCATTGCATACATTAAGCTTCCAACTACTGATGCATATGGAACTTTATACATATAATCCATGTCTTCTTGGGTCTTTGGGAACATTTCCTTACTAAGTTTGAAATGGCTAGCAAAAGGTGTACTAACGGGTTTTTCATTGTGTATATTAAATATTTTCAACATCTTTTGTATGTACTCATTATGAGACAATGCTAATTTGCGGTTTTTCCTATCTCTAGTTATTCTCATACCAAGGATTTATTTTGCAACTCATAAATCCTTCATTGCAGATGAATTTGTCAAATTTATTTTGAGCACATTTATTTCCTGCATGTTAGGCCCTGCAACAAGCTTTTCATCTACACACAATAACAATATAATATAGCTGCCATCATTTTTCTTTTTTCAGATAAACACAATGATCAGAGTGACATCTAGTATAAACTTGTTCAGACATAAACTTGTCAAATTTTAGATACCACTGCCTTGGAGCCTATTTTAAGCCATACAAGCTCTTCTTCAACCTACACACAAGTTTCTCCATCCCTTTCACTTCATATCCGTGTGGTTGCTGCATATATATCTCTTCCTCCAAATCCCCATGGAGAAAGGTTGCCTTTACATCTAACTGCTCAAGATGCAAATATTCAGCTGCTACAAGACTTAAAATAGTTCTGATTGAAGTCATTTTAACACAAGAGAAAATATTTCATCAAACTCAATACCTTTCTTCTGTGCAAACCCCTTCACCACAATTCTAGCTTTGTACCTCTATTTTCCTCCATCTTCTTCCTTCAACTTGTAAACCCATTTATTCTTCAATGTAGTTTTTCCTACAGGCAACCTGACTAA
>APFE030461173.1:10515-35492 GCA_000404065.3 Pinus taeda | reverse complement strand
TGTTGATTATTATTATTTTCAGGCACCTTTACCTTTTCAGTGATTTCATCAAGAATTGTGTATTCCTTGTTTTCTTCTTCCCATTTCTTTTCCTGCAACTGATTCTTATACAAGACCTTTTCATTGAATATTACATCTCTGCTCCTAATGATTTTGTGATTTTCATAATCATATAGGCGATAACCAAAATCATTAACACCATATCCAATAAATTTCTTTGACTTTTCCTCAAGCTTTGTTCTATTTTCTTTATCAATATGGGCAAAGGCCTCACAACCAAAAGGCTTAAAAAAATAGTAGTTTACCTTTTTACCTGTCCATGCTTCCTCTGGAACACCACCATCCAAGGAACTTGAAGGCCCTCTGTTTATTAGATAAACAGCAGTATCTACAGCATCTGCCCAAAATTGTAAAGGCAATCCTGCATGCAATCTCATGCACCTTTCACGCTCCATGATTGTTCTGTCCATCCTTTCTGACACACCATTTTCTTGTGGTGTTCTTGGAACTGTCTTCTCTCTGCGAATTCCATGCTTTGAAGAGTAGCTATCAAACACTTTGCTGCAATATTCACCTCCATTGTCTGATCTGAGACACTTCAATTTCTTTCCTGTCTCAATCTCAACCAAAGCTTTCCATTTCTTCAAAGTATCAAATACATCATATTTTTTTCTTAATATAATAAATCCAAGTTTTTCTAGTTTCATCATCAATAAAAGTGACATAATAACAGAGAGCCACCGAGAGATAATACCTAAGCAGGTCCCCATACATCTGTATGCACAAGCTCTAATTTTTCGCTCTTCTTTTCTTTCCCAACTCTAAGAAATCTGACTGTCTTCTGTTTTCCATAAATGCAATTTTCACAGAGGTCCAAATCATCATTCTTCAAACCCGGCAACAAATTCCTTGACTGAAGGATATTCATCCCCTTCTCACTCATGTGTCCAAGCCTATGATGCCATAATGTTGCATCTGCTCCTTTGGAAGTTAAAGCATTAACAGAGTTAGAAATACCATTGCATAAATACAATGTACCAATCTTCCATCTGCATCTTCCACAGCTAGAAGTTTTTGCCGTTAAATTTCTCGACCCTAAACTTACCATCTTCCACCATTTCTCCCACTCGAACCAGGAACCCTTCTCTCCTGTGAGTTTGTCAGCCAAATAGACCTTCGGCTCTGATACCAATTGTTAGAAAATTATATATTACAAAGCAATGGAACATATAGAATATTGCATAAATATAAACACAGAGAATGCATAAAACCAGCGAGACATAGAAATATGTGGTTCATCCAGTTTGGGCTACGTCCACCCCAAATAGCCAGTCCTTCCTTTCTATTATCCAACAAAATGAAGAGACACAACCTAAAACAGATCCACTGTAATATCCTTTGTTTTCTCTCACATTTTCACCTCTCTGTTTCTCGCTCAGAGAATACACATCTATTACACAGCTGGTGGGCCCCAATATTGCAGCAATAATGTTGCAACTCCTAGGACTCCCTTCTTTAATTTTATCAACCCGTTAGTTCGTAACAAGCTTGGAAGCGACGGTGCTATATGTACAAGTACTAGCTCTTGCCGCAACTGTCACTTGGTCAGCTGGAACAAGTCCGCTAGGGGCTTAAGCCAACTTCTATGAGCTTTGAGAAGAAGCTTTTTAACTGATGGATGAAAGATAACTCAAAGGAAGCTAATCTACCTGCGGAAAGAAACTAAAAAGCTGAAAGGAAATGCAAACCCTAGCAAACCCTAATTTTACCAGCTAGCCCTATTGATGCGAAAAAAGAGGATGCAAGCTACTGAAAGAGATGCCATTGAATTCTAGAAAGGTAAAATTCATGTGTCTAAGTTATCACTATCTGAAGAAAACATCTTTTTGTATTTTTGAATAAGTTGTCAGAATTATCATGCATGTGCTTTCACTGTTTTTGATTGTGCAAAGGTGGATCGGTGAGAGAAAATGCTTGGAAAAGGTCGGGAAGGTTTAGAAAGGACCTAAGGGGTCCCTAACACCCTTCCAGAGAGTTTTGCAGAGTTTGGCTCTCAAGAAACCTCATTCGTAAGCTTCTACAAGAAGTCTGCAGGGGTTCTACAAGATGTTCTGGAATTTCTACAGGATTTCTGGAATTTCTACAGGATGTTCTGCGATCTTCTACAGGATGTTCAGAAAATAGGATTTTGGAGCATGGATGGAGAGAAAAAGGTGGAGGAATGAGTATGGAGGTGAAATAGGGGTGTAGGGGAGTTCAAGACTTGGAGGATGGAGTTGAGGAGTGGCGCAGATGGTTAGATTTGTTCAAGGAGAGATAAGGCAATGCTACACAATAATATGGAAAGTAGGTCAATGTGAGGGAACGTGGAAAAGGTAAGGCAAGGATCTGAAATGGAGGATGAAGTAGGTAGGTTGGATGGAGTATGGGCAGATGAAGAAGGCTAACAGGTGCTCTGCAAGTGGTTTTTCAAACTAAACAAACAACACTTATAAAACCTATGACCTAATTACTTTATTCTGACCTAAGTAGCAGCAAAAGGAAATGAACAACAGTTTATTCGAAATGAAATGCATGAAATAACTTATGAAACTAAGCAATCATCAACTGAAGCATTTAACACTACTAATATCAGCATCTGCAAATGACGATTCCAACACTAAGAATTGCATGACAAAGAAAAACAACATTTTTGTTGGCAGCAATGTCACCTTTGTCCCAGCTCACGATCCCACTGAGGGAGAGAAGAGATCAGAGGTGCTTGATGGCCTTTTTCTGGAGATCTTCCCTGTTACTAATCTATCAACTAAATATGAACATAAAAATCTATTTTAATCATCAAAAACGACCTAAGTAACAAAGCAATATTTTAATATAAATAACAGGTTTTATTCTAAGAATGCAGCAAAGACACATGAAAGTAAAGAAAGGAGGTACTGGGCACTTGAGATGGGCCCAACCCCAAGAGCTACAGCCTCCTAAGAGGGATTAGAGCTAGTGCAACGCTGGATTCATATTTATTGCTCAAGAAATAATAGTTACATGAAAAACTGTCCACAAGGAAAACTTGAAAATGTGCTGAAATGCAGAGCTAAACTACTGCCTAAAAAATGACTAAACTCAAACTACAAACTAGCTAACTTCTGCCTACAAAGTGACTAACTACTGGCTAACCAAAATGAGGCCCTAAGCCCTCTTATTTATACAAATTGAGGGCCCCAACAGTCCTCCTAAACTTTAGGGACTCGGCTACCCAAAACTTGCAGTTAACAACAGTCTTACTTGACTTGCTTGGTTGCCCTTGTAATAATCAATTTGGTGGCCCTTGAACTCTGAGCTGATGGTGGAGAATTCGAGGTAAGGGCCCATAAATAAAGGGGACACCTTCCTAAAAGTCCTCTCCATGAATTTGGCTGCCAAGTGCTCATTTAAACCTTTGGTTTTTGTCTCCAAATTGACCAAAAAGACTGCATAAAGCACACATTAGACTTGTTGGCATAATAACTAACCCAATTCACTTTATTAGCATAAATATAATAAAAAACATGCAATAGACTAATGAGAATGGTGGATTAAGTTGAATTAGGAGGTTGAATGAGCCCATATAATTATCCATTTTTGGGGCTCATCAACAGCCTCAATACAATGCCCTCATACAAAGAGAGGGGTTGCCTTCTAGGGCACAAAACCCTAAACTAAACATAAGTTATACCATTAAGTCATCCGCCTAATGAATGGCCTAGATTGACTAGAAATTACTATACTTTTACAAGGAAATTTTACATATGATTTTAGCTTCGAGGGCGCTGCCCCTGAAACCCCCTCCAGGGGACTGTTGGCCCTCGGACCCCCACACCCCCCGGCACCCCCCCATGTGGAGGGATGTACAAACTTCCTGGGGTATACATCTGGTTGAAACAAATACCTCTAAATAATCAGGCTCCACACCCAACAATCCAAACCTAATCTTGTTATAATTCGAGGGTTTTATAATAAAACATATGTATTTTAAACCAATATCAGTACCTTCCCTAAAGATATGGAGAATTTTCTCAAAGGAGAATAGATCATTTTCCAATATAACCCAGTTGTAGAGAGAAGACTTTTGTCTTTTTGTTTGCATGCTTGAAGCTTGACTAGATAAATTTAGGATGGATTGAAGTTAAAATATATTGTGTAAGTCCCCATTTGAAAAAATGAGGACGTCATCTACAAAGATGAGATGAGTTAAGTAACAATTATGAGAGATGACAATCCCTTTGTATAGAGCAGATCTAATAGTAGAAGAGATCATCTTGCTAAGTCCTTCCACCACCGGCAGAAAAATAAAGGGAGAGAGAGGGAAACCTTACCTCAATCCCATTTCATCATTAAGAAAAGGATAGGAAGCCCCATTGATAAGAACTACGAAAGGATAAATATAGATGCAATTGAGGACCCAAGAAACAAAGGTGAACAAAAATCCAAGTGGATTAAAAGAAGTCGAATATAAAGCTATTTCACATAATCAAATGCTTTAGATAAATTGACTTTCAGAATGAGGGCTTTTTTCTTGGAGTGATGAATGGAATGGAGGGTCTTCAGAGTCAATCCCATGAGGGCTTCATTGGGGGATCAATACGACACCACTTAGATTCATATTGTGGAATATATACTGAGGAAAAAATAACATAATATATTGGGGGATATATAGGGGTTAAATGGTTTTTATATTGGCGGGTAGAAAAAAATATAGCTCAAAGTTAATAAAAAAATATAAAGGTGTATAAAAAATGTTAATGAAAAAATTGATACCTACAATATCTAGTGAAAGTAGAGAATTTTAAAATTGGGAAGGTGTATTGGGTTTGTATTGGTAAGGGGTTAACTAATGTGATTTTTAGAGGTATTTTCCAATATGTAGTCAAATTAAGTGTATTGTTTAGTATTCCACGAACACACGTGATATGTTAGAGGTTCATTGAAGGAATACTTTGTCATCAATCCTATGTTTTCATGCATTTTTATATTTTCAAGAAAGTTGAGTTGCTCAGTTGAGATGTGCGAGAGAGTATGTGCTTTAAATGTAGAATTATGATTTTTGATATGATCTTGTAAATGGATTTACAGAGTGAAATCGTGCAATAATGATGAAAGGAGGTGGGATTATCATATTTTAGAATGAGGGCCATAAATGTAGAGTTGAAATGCCCCGGGACTTCACCAGAAGTACGAGAGTATTCCACCATTGAAAGAATATTATCTCTAATAAAGTCCCAACATTTAATATAAAACTCAATTGGGGGGCCATCAGGTCTAGGACTCTTATCCTTCTTGAAACTGTGAATGAAATATTCCAATTATTTATTTGAAATATATTCCATTAACATATCATTATCTTCCTTCTCCACAAAATGGGGAAAGTGGTGAGCAACATTAATGACCAGCACGATGGAGACTCAAATTTTCTGAGAAAGAAGTGGCATATGCACTTGAGGGTCCATAAATACCTCAAATGGTATTATGCTTTTCCTGTTGTTTTCCACACGATGGAATAACTTAGTATATCCATCCCTTCATGATAGTTAGAGAGCAAAACTTTTTAATCATCGTGCCTTCTCATTTTCCAGAAAGAATATACTTCTTAATTTTTCTAGAGCTGAAATATGATCATGAAGATTGTTAGGGGCACCAGATGGTGCAAGAATATTCCAGAGAGATTGGATGTATGATTCTAAGCTTGAGAGGGCCTATGAAGTTGTCTCCTTCTTCCTCATGGCCCAGTATTCAATCATATCCTAATGTTTTTTTGATATTGTGATGAAATTATAGGGAGAGGTACTCAAGGATATATAGAGGAGATGAGAGACCATTTTCATTTAAGAAGGGATATCAAGGATGGATCCTCCATCCAACAAGGGTTGAGTTTGAAGGGACTAGGATTTTTTTTTTCAAAGAAGGGGGCCAAGTTCAGGAGAATATGATAGTTATTTGAGCTTCCCCCAATCATTGACCATTGTCTTATCTTGAGCCCTAAATCTAATAGGTTCCATGAGATGAGCAGCATGTCTAATCTTTTATCAATTCTTACCTGCCTTGAGAAATTGTTTGACTAGGTGGGGGATACTTTTTATGGTAGGATATCACAGAGGTTTGGATCATCTAGGAGGGAGACCATGAAGTTAAGTAAGGGATATAATCTAGAAGAAGACCCCTAAAATTTAGAATTTCCCAAGGTGAAGTTCAAATCACTTCTTAGAATGACCCTGTCATAACTAAATATAGGTAAATAGGAAAAAGAAGTCCAAAAATCTTGACGGTTAGAATACGGTCCATATACATTTAATAATTGAAAATAATAATTCAGATCTACCAAGTGTAGTTCAACAACCAGTAAAGATCACAAAGACTAGGCATATAAGAGATGAAGACCCCCAAATCATCTTGATGCATTTACAGTCATGAAATCACAAATTGGAATAACATAATGTAATACACCTAAGGCTTTTCAACCTTATAAAATAGTTTATTAAATAGAAATGGCTTGAGGAGAATGGCACTAGATAATTCTCTTCAACACCAATTTTTTTGAGGGAATGGATAGTCCCCTACAATTAAAAGAAATAACCATGATGAAACTGAAGGAGCGCCAATTGCACAAAATTCCCTTCTGATGGAAGACTACTACCCAACTTGGATTTGTTGAAAATGGCAACAAGAAATGCTAAAAATAGCACTGCTAAAAATAGCAGTTTGGGTACCAGTGCTGGATTGGGCAACATGGAATGAAAAATGGAAGTGCTAAAAATAGCATTATTTTTTTAGTAGTTTAGGATGGATTCCTATTTTAGTCAGTCCCTGGACTAGACTAGAAATAGGAAGTAAAATTCGAATTTGATATTAACAACAATTTGTAAATTAATTAATTAATTCATCTTGAGTTAATTAGTTAAGGAAAAACAGACTTGAAGTCTATGTGAGGACATGCAATAGTTTATCTATTAATTGAGGAATTTATCCATCAGTTAAAGAGATAAGGATGAGTTGTAATATTGAGTTGTAATTAGTTGGCTCAGTTAACTGAGTCAAGTCCAGTTAGATTAATGTAATAGTTTGTTAAATTAATGAGAGTTTAGTTAGTTAATGCTTGCATGCATGTAACTACTGTATTTCAGATAACTCAGTATTCACTCATGGATAACTCATGCATGTCAGTTCACACAAAGACCCAGTTGAGATCAGAGAAGGGACAGTGTACTATCAGTTGGATGAATATTTTTCCTATGAAGGAAGCTCATCCATGATGAGGATTTATCTCCTTCAAGACTGCGTAGTTGGATAAGAGGTTAGTGAGTGTGTGAAGAGGCCAATTCACACAAGTGGTTGCAGTGGATCCCAATCAAAATTGCGCAAAGAAATAGGAGGCTTGGAGGGTAGACCAGAGGTTAGATAGAGGCCTTTGACTGTCTATGAGCAGCAGAGGTATTGCACAGACAGCAGGATAGCTTTTGAGCTAATTATTTTTGTAATACTGGTTATATTTCCACTTGTATGATAATACAGAGTTGGGGTTTTAGGCTGAGGCATTCCCCAGGTAAATTCTTTTGTATTCTTATTGATATTGCTCATGTTCGATTAAGCTTCCGCTAAATTGTTTGTAGAAGTGATCAAGTGTTTTTCTTTAGTACATTGCATTACCAGGTGATCTATAGTGGGAATTTCTAAATGGTATCAGAGCTAGCTGATTTGTAGAAAAATTCTACATGGTATCAAGGCAAAGGTGATCAAAGGAGAGAACAATATACTAAGATGAGATTTCAAAGTTTTGAGTTTTGGGCCGAGAGTTTGCAGAGAAGATATAAAACATTTTGTAAAAAAAATTCAGAAACAAATAGCATATTTGGATTCCTTGCAGAAAAATACCCAAATTCAAAAAACAAATCGGATAAATCGGAGTTCGGATGAAAGAGATATCGCTGATTTAAAATCAACTCGTTTTTCAAAAAAAATCGTGATGGCAGGAAAGGGGAAACAGATTGGTGTGCTAGCCAAGAACCTGTGTGCACTTGAGGTACAAGATGCATGCAAATCCTTGAGGATCAAGGCAAAGGTTAGATATTTGGTGGTTTAGAGGGAGATTAAATTACCTCTCAACATGCAGCGCCAGAAGAAGTCTCAGACAATTGTGGAGGAGCCACAATTGGTGAATCAGCTTCAAGAGGTTGTGGAGCAGCCACAACTGGAGAAGCTGAGAGGAGATAGAGTGGAGACATCCACTCTTGTAGAGACCTCCAGTAGGGGGAAATTTCAATCCAGGTGGGTAGAGGGATCCAATGCATCCATACCTCCAGGTAGGAGGTGGGGCGATGTGGAGTGATCGTCCCAAGGAGGAGGGGAAAGATCCTTGAGGTACCCAACCTCTTTGATTCGAATTTGCTACAGGAGCCCCGATGTGGAGTAGTATGATTGACTGATTAGGTATATACAGATGCAGATGGAGCGGCAAAGAGAGCTACAGTGCATGAGTCCCAGGACTGTGTAGAGCTAGCAAGCTACAGCAATGCGAGAGACACAGGAGAGTTGTACCAGTGCAGGATGGCACAGAGAGGCGTGCAAAGGTGTGAGATGCATGGAGTGTTGCAGCAGCTCAGAGGTCAGAGAGGGAGCACTTGTCAGCAATAGGTAGAGCTTCAGCATCAGAGTATGTTTCTAGCCCAACGGAGAGGTCAGTGGGAAGTTTTTTTTCCTAGAGTTGTTGAAGCAACCACACTTGGTAGAAGTGTTGCATGCAGAACATTCCAAAGGTATAGGATCAGGTTCAAGTTGAAGCCTTTCTTTTTGAGAGGGAGTGTTGAAAATGTCAAGAAGAAATGCTAAATATAGAATTGCTAAAAATAGTAGTTTGGGTACCAGTGCTGGATTGGGAAACAGGGAATGAAAAATGTAAGTGCTAAAAATAACATTCTATTTTTAGCAGTTCAGGATGGATTCCAATTTTAGTCAGTCCCTGGACTAGAAATAGGAAGTGAAATTCGAATTTGATACTAACAACAGTTTGTAAATTAATTAATTAATTCATCTTGAGTTAATTAGTTAAGGAAACTCGAACTTAAAGTCTATGTGAGGACATGCAACAATTTATCTATTAATTGAGGAATTTATCCATTAGTTAAAGAGATAAGGATGAGTTGTAATTAGTTAGCTCAGTTAACTGAGTCAAGTCCAGTTAGATTAATTTAACAGTTTGTTAAAATAATGAGAGTTCAGTTAGTTAATGCTTGCATGCATGTAACTACAGTATTTCAAATAGTTAATTTCAGACAGTTAGTTTGTTAAACTAATGAGAGTTCAGTTAGTTAATGCTTGCATGCATGTAACTACTGTAGTTGGATCAAAGGTTAGTGAGTGTGTGAAGAGGCCAATTCACACAAGTGGTTGCACTAGACCCCAATCAAAATTGCGCAAAGAAATAGGAGGCTTGGAGGGCAAACCAGAGGTTAGATAGAGGCCTTTGATTGTCTATGAGTAGCATAGGTATTGCAAAGAGAGCATGATAGCTTTTGAGTTGATTCTTTTTGTAATACTGGTTATATTTCCACTTGTATGATAATATAGAGTTGGGGTTTTAGGCTGAGGCTTTCCTCAGGTAGTTTCTTCTGTGTTATGTGTGATTGATTCCTTCTTATCAATTATATGTGTTCTTATTGATGTTGCTCATCTTCGATTAAGCTTCCACTAAATTGTTTGTAGAAGTAGATCAAGTGTTTTGCTTTAGTACATTGCATTACCAAGTGATCTACAGTGGGAATTTCTACAGGATTTGAATGTTGGCTTTATATTGATATTTTAGGAGGAAAGATCCCCATCCTTTGGCAAAGGATTGAGAGTTTAGATCTGTGAAGAGATCGGGCCATCCTCCGGGGTCCGATGGAGGGGAAGGGATTTAGAGGGAGGAGACAAGGAAATGAAACCCAATGACCAAAGGTTATATTAGGGGAGTTGGGAAGGGGAGAGTGGATGAAGGGAGACCAGGAACCAAGGGAGGAGAGTGCAGTGAAAGCACCCCTATGGAAGAGTGAAAAGGAATAGAAGGCGTCAAATGAAGGCTATAGAAAAGGGAGGGAGGGGAATAGGCGAAGAGATCACAAAAAGAGAAATAAGCAGATCAATAGAAGATATATCAAGGAGATAGGGTATTTGACAAGAAATCCTCTACATGAAAATTTATTCCTTTAAAAGAGGGGCTTGTGAACATAGAACTAAGAGAGATGGAACATTCAAATGAAGGATGAGTGCTACCGAGATGGGTGTTGTTTCTAAAGAATATATTTGAGGAGTTAGAGCTTAAGTAGTGAGAGTTCCTGAAACATGAAGATCCTAATGCCCCTAAAGCACTTGTGGAGGAGGAAGTTGGGTCGATGTCCTATTCATTGAGGGACCCACCAAAGGAGAGGATTGGGGAGGAATTTATCCCTTATTATAAGCCTCTAAATATTTTGTGGGAGACTTTACTGGTGAAGAAGAAGTAATAGAGTAAAATTCATATTTCTAAATCCATTTTTCCCTCAAATTCTTCACAATAATGTAGTCTCTACTGAGATGGCCATATGCATGGCACCGGGTTCATTTGAAGTGAATTCCTTCATAATCCAAGGGTTTCTTATGTGCAATGTTACCAGTGCTAATGTTAATAGTTCCAGAAGCCCCAATGCTAAGTTGACAACCACAAGTATATGAGAAATATCCATGACATCAATGTGTTGGAAGGATAAATCAGTTTCATAGAAGAAACCCATTGAGTTTCCAACTTAATAAAAGATGTTCTTTGACCAAAACATTAGTGGAAGAGCTACCAATATAACCCATATGGGCACTAGATCTAACTTTTCTGCCTTCACATCAAAACTGACTAAGCATTTCTTGAGTAAAAGGGCCTCAGTACCCTAATTCCATTTTTTTGTCAGTATTTTTCCCACATTATTAGCATTTTGAGCCTACCACCTCATCCAACCCTTGGAGAAAAACATGCATAGAGTGAAATACCCTAACATAGGCTTCAAATTTAAGTGTTTCCATTGTCTTAGAAAAGCCATGGACATCTCACATTAGAGGAAACAACCAACCACAATTTTGTTCTCCATTTCCAAAATTTCGTTGAGTTCAACCTCCTTTCCCAAAACCACGGAGGGTTCCCCATCTCATTGCTTTATGCACTTTAATGAGGAATTTTTTTATTGAACTAGTGAAAGGGGATTTTGGTTGCCCCTTTCCAAAAGTCCTTCTCCACTATTGGGCATCTTCAGGGTGAGGAAGGCACTTAGAAAGCTAGAATCAAGTAAATGAAGGAATTTTTCAGACGAGTGGCAAGGAGGGATCCACTGCAAAACAATATGGAGGAACACTGGAGAAGGGTCTAGTAGAGGTCCAAAAGGATACTGATCAAGACAATTGGGGAATGACAATACTCCAACAACCAAATTTGAGGTGAACTATAGCATGCCAAAGGCAACGGATTTCATAGGGACCGAGTCCCTCCAAATACTAATATTTTCAAAAGGATTTGGTGTATAATCCACCATATCCTCCTTGTAATCTGCCAATGTAGCCATCAACTATTATACCAATATATGAATCCATGCAATTTGAACTAAAACAAGGAGGTAGATCAGGAAACCCTAGTAGAAGTTGGGTGTCCATTGGAGCCCAAGCTTCCAAAACATTACGCAGATTATTGAAAATTTATTATCCATTAATATAAAAATGATATAAATATATAAACATCTTTAATTCTATATTATTAAATAAAAAAAACTTCTCAAATGATAAACTAATACACTTTACACTAGGAAAGGTATCTAGGAACATAAAATAATAATTAAAAATTAAAAATATCGCCAAAAATGAAATTTTGAATGAATTTTTTTATAATAAACGTGAATAAACACATTAGTAGTTAGAAACCACTATTCAACATTGGGTCATGGTGAAAGAGGAACCATTAAAATGTTTCATGGAGCTACCACTTCGATGTTAAACAAAGTTTAATTCTTATTAGATCATGTGAGTAGTCCCCTTCTTTTAGGTTTTTATTTAACTCATTTTAAACTTAAAACTTTATTCCACACATTCCATCATTTGGAAATATTATAAAAATTAATAATAATAAAAAGTTAAACAAATATTTAAATAATTGATTTTACATTTTTATTATTATTTGAAGTATATAACATTAAAATGTTTTATTAAATTAAGCAGCAGGGAACACTAACTATGCGATTTTGTTCAACATTGAGTAATAGCAAAAAAACATTAAAAAGATTTATAGAGCTATCCCTTCGACTTGGAACAAATTTTCATTCTTATTAGATCTAAGAAATGACGATCATGTCGGTAGTCCCTTCTTTTAGGTTTTTATTTAAATAATTTTAAACCGAAGACTTCTTTCCACACATTCCCTTGTGGAACAATAGGAAAGGCGAAGAGGTTTAGGGAAGAGGGTAGGATATAGTTTTCCTCTCTAAAGGTTTTATGGGTGGTTAACATGAGCTAGACCCTTCGGTTCTTTTGACGGTAGGCTCAAATCATTTGGCCATCCATCTCTTTGAGAAGAATTTTTTTAAGACTAAAACCTCATTTTTAAATTTCAATGGAATTGAGTGAAATTTAAGAAGTAATATAAATAAACATAAAAATATATTTAGAAATATTATGTAAAAAATGAACTTTTAAAATTTTAGATGATAGATTCATAAAAGTATAATGCATTAAGGAATAATGGAAGACTTGTGAAGGAAAGAGAGGTAACTGACTTAAGAAATTGATGTATAAGCATAGTGGAAATAAACATTTTGGCATAAAATTAATAATAAAATAACTCAAAGAGGGTGATAAAAAAACCACCTTAAAACATATAAATTGCAATTGCATATTCAACAACATCATGAATAAGGTAAGAAATAACTTTTGGAACATTACGAGGAGATAAGCCAAGAATCTATGTTCCTTTTAGCACTATTTTAACAAAGCTCCTCTAGATAGATAAGAAGTGATTAGAAAAATTATTTAAATTGTTCCTTCTCTAGTTAATTGAGATCATAATTAAGTGCTCACGAGGGATATTACTAAGTAATAGGTCAAGAAAACAATGGTAGAACTCATAAAAAGTAAATCCTAAGAGCTAGGCAAACGCTTAGTGGAATTGTATAAATATTTAGAAAATAATGGGTAATCATCTATAAAGTATAGTATAAAGAGATCTTTAAGACAACTCCCTAGATAAGTTTTAATTCATAAAGTTTTGTAACTATGAATATAAAATCATCTCAAAATTATATCCAATAGGATAAAACACATCATCAAATAGTTAACTTCTAGGAAGAAAGGATGTTATGTAAGGGTTTATAATGGAAATAATAACACATGTAGTCATTAACACCTTAAAGACAAGAAGGAATCTAAGTATGATGATTAATATTTATATGTTAAAAAAATATGTGTACATGAATTCTAATTTCCTCAAAACAATGTTGTAAGATTTTAGTTTTGTAGGGAGGTGGGTGAACTGGATAATAAGTTTCGTAAACTAGAGAACTTTCTTTTCAATTTAATTCAATGAGTCTTCAACCTCTCATTTTTACTCAAAAGTGGCGTCTGACAAGTATAAAGTATCTCTCTATTTGTATCCATTCTGCCAACACAAGGACTAAGCATGTCCCTAACAATACAAAAATGTCAAATTAGGTTGAGAGGGATTCCATAAAGTGATGATGAAAGTTGATTTATAACTTATTGTAGATATTTCATATGAATAGTTCATCACAACAAACCTATGAAAATACTGAAATATTTATTATGAAAGATAATTTTTTTAGATATCATATTCTTTTATTAAGTTTTTCTACTTAAATGTATGAAATAATGAAATGTGAATAATAGAGAACAAAAACAATACACTGGCACATCATCCAAAAATAATAACAATATTTCATCCTAGGAAGCTCATATGGCATAAAACCTAAGTAGAAATTGAAGCCACTTTATTATGTTTTCTCTGTTATCCAGGAAATATGAAAATATAAAGAAATAGGTATTCTTTGTAGTGTTACCTCAAACCTATGGCCTATAAGGCTCCCACAAAATCTTATCCCCCTATGTTATACTCTCTAACTTCCCACTCTCTCTTGTTTTTCTCAAATATGGAACAAATACAATAACATAGAATGGAAAACCTTCTCATCCTAATGGCTCGGTATTTAGCATTATTCAATAGTCATCTAGGGGTAAGGATTTTAACTTCTTCAACCCTCAATTAGGGTTACAATTTTGGATCTTCTAAAGTATTCTTGAAATTCCACACATGGATAACCTCATATGTATGTGTAATGGGGGGTTATGTGGCATCCTTATACACCATGGTGGTGAAAACGGTAGGTCAACTTGAGGGAGGTGTAATTTTTGTAATGAGCTCTATTTTATGTGATTCTTAGCCTATGATAAATTTATCTAAGTATTGAAACTTTTCGAGGGGTCCAAGTTGAAGCTAAGAAATATTTGACCCTAAAAAAAGTTGCTTAATTCCTCAAAAATGGCTCCAAAAGGTTTAAAACCCTAATTTTCCAAACTAGAACCTACCATTATGATTTGGAGATAATAAAAAATATGCTAAAAAAGGGAAAGTTCTCAGAATCTTCCAAAATTGGCATCATCTTGTAGTGTTCGTTGTTTTGATTCCAATGCCGCTTAAATCACCTTAATCCAACGTCGTATGAGAAAGTTATGACATTCTGAAGTTTTTACCCAACAACTAAAAATCAAACAATGAGGTTGACTCGGTTGTTGATTGGGAAATCCGTACAACTAACACCATTAGCTGAATGTGTAGGGTATGGTGTCATACATGCCAATCCCGTGCTAACATGTGGCAGCATCATTCAGGTCAAAGAGATACAATTTTTTTGGATGGTTTGTGTTTCGGTGTGGCCAATAGTGAGGTGCCATGTGGCCCAATCGGAGGGCACCAAGTGGCCCTCCGTGATAGGATAAAAAATATAAAACAAGCCCAAGGGCCTCGACGGGGTTCAACCCCTCAACCTATTGCAACATAACTCCACATCCTACCTCCAAGCCACCACAATGTTTCTTATTAACTATGGGTTGTTGTTTATATTAAAAATGGTGTTGTCGATGCATTTAGGGGGATGGTTCAGGCGGTGAGCCCTGGCCCCTAGTCACATTAGCACCATATGTCCATATGTGAAGTGGAGAGGGGAAAGTAGGAATCTAGAGCCCCTGGTTTGGTGCTCACCACATGACCCACTGTGAAAGGGAGTGGGGCAGGGCGGATAGACCCTGACTAAGGGTTTCATGTGTTACCCAACGACCAACGGTGGATATAGATGAGGTCCAATCCGGTGGGGTGGGTAGTTAGTCCAAGCCCTTGGCCATATTTACATGCACATGAACATGTTGACCGGGGTGGAGGGCTTAGCCATTAGGGTGGGTGGTTAGCCCAGGCCCCTAGCCACTTGAACAATTCGACCGCCCTTCGGGGCTAACGTTTTGACGCTTAAGAGTTATTGGCGTGGTTAAGGAGATGACAATTTGCCCCTTTTTCGGTAGGAATCTTGTTAGTCCCAGGTGAAATTGTCGCTCGACAGACTATGTAAAGGAGAAATTCATAGAACAGTTGGAAATTTTTTCCAATTTACAAGACATACATTAGAGCTTGGTTCCAAGAGGCATATCTTGCTCAGTTTTTAACCTTTTTGAGCTTAAGAAGAGACTAGATAAGGGTTTTTTAGTGTCATGAACTCAATGACAACCTCAGATTTATAATTTGAGCATTGTATGGTGGACCTTTTGCAGAGTCAATTCCTTCAGTGCTAAATACACAGAGATTTTTGAGACCAATTGGAGGCATATTTGAGAATGGAAAGAGCCTAGTTAGAGGTTTTCTAGTCTTTCAGTTTCATCTGCAACAAATTTTACTTCAGTAAATCAACTGTTTTTAGTCTTTTCTCAATGTGTTTATGAGACAAGCCCTTTTCAACACTTCATTGTGAAGTAGTTGTATGCTTATGCTTCTTTATTTTGGGTAGAGTATAAGGAGCTATTGTGAGAGAGTGTTTTTTCTATTGACAATCATAACTTGCTATAGCGAGTCATGTTTTTAAGTGAGAATTTTTTGTAGGAGACTGTTTCTTTGTAGCGGAAACAAGCCACTCTAGATTCAATGAGTTGTAATGTGCTCATTTGCTGCTGAAAGAAATAGAGAAGTCTAGCCATTGTAGCAGGACCTGGAGACATAGCCTAAGAGGGGTGAACTTCATTATCACTTGTTCGTTTATTCTCTTCATGTTTATCATATTGAGTTGCATATGAATTGTTTCACTTTTAAGTTCACGTGAAAACTTAACTAATCATATTTGAATAGGTTGTGAATCTAATTTTACATTTAAAGACGAAAGTTTAACATGTTTTCAAAGTGTGAGAGGACAATCGAGTTTTTCTTCCATTTTTAGATCACGTGGTATCAGATCGAGTTCTGACCAGATTGCAAGTATGGGAAAGAAAATGAAGCATGAAAGACTCCAAGAGTTTGAGGAGATTAATCTTTCTCTTCAAATGGAGAATGTCGAACTAAAGATATTGCTTGAAGTTGCAAAGGAGGAGAAAAGGAAAATGTGCCTATAGTTGCAACATATAGTGGAGGAACAGACTGATGAGTGTTCTGTCCTAAAAGAAGCAAAGAATCCTTCCAAGATGAAATGAATCTATGGGCATGGTTTGTACACAGGATATGGATCCTATGATAAGAATGATGCTTGCAATGTTTTTAGCATCTAAAATATTATCCCTATGTGAAAGTTAGTAAAAGTGGTTGGCTAGAGACATCATCCACTTCTTCATCAACATTTGAATCATAAAAAATGGGTGGTTAGCCAAAGGAGGTAATTAGTATTTCTAGTTCTACTCCTCCAACTAATGTTGACAACATATCTTTTGCATCTTTTGAAAAGAATACCAAGGGTATTGGTATGAATATTTTAACTTAGATGGGTTGTGATGGAAGAGGCCTTGGAGTCAATGGCCAAGGCATCATTAATCCTATCGAAGTGAAAGGATCACCATGATATGAAGGATTGGGTTATATCCATGAAGAAATTGGAGGGTGCTCCAAAATTGCTGAGGCAAAGAAATCATCAAGTGATGGTACAAAACACCATGATGGTAGTGATAGTGACAAATTGTCTTCGCAGAGAGATGGAAATTCCAAAGGATATGGCAAGTCCAATTCTCCTCATCAAATCCACAACCCCAAACACATGTATAAGAGTCATGGGGATTCTAGAAATGTTTGCGATTTTGATCATATATGGGAAATGTTTCCTTGTACATTTTGTGATGCATATGATCATTGTGTGGATGAGTGTGAGCAATGTAAGGAAATGGTAAAAAAAATGGATCAAATCCTTGGGACAATATATGATGAACCTCTCCTTGATATGAAGACTTCCTTTTCGATGGGAAAGTGTAAGCATTTTTTCACCCATTGTAGCACGAATGAGCATTGGATTGAAAAGTGATGGAAATTCCATTTGGAACTTTGCCCCAAGAAGGATAAAGAGGTCATTTGATCCCCTGCAAGGGAAGTGATAGGTGGAAAAGTGGAAACTGGTGTAGTTCCCAAAGAAGAGTTTGAAGAAGAGCGGGTGCAAAAAGAGAACCCATATGCCTGGTTAGGCAAAGAATGGGTAGATTATTTTATACAGTTAGCTTGCTTTGTAAAATTTTAATACTTGTTGTATATTCCCGTTTAGGTTCTTTGTAAAGTGAAGTCATGTACAAATCACTTACCTGCAATAGATGTATTTTATTGGCCATGTTATTTTATTTTGGATTTTTGTTAAGGAAATTTGTATGGGACTCTTGGGATGTGCATTTTCATTTCATCTAGGATGTCTACAATTGTGTTAAGCACTCACCTGTACAGGTATTTTTATGTCAAGCTTGTTTTTGAATTTGATATTTAGTAAATTTTATACAAAAAAATACCATAATAATGTGGACAAAGTCAAGTATGTCATTGAACAAATGCAACCAGTACATCAAAGAGTACAAGTGAAACTTGAGGACAACAAAGAAAAGTGTAAAGCAATGCATGACAAACATTGAGTTGCTTATGATTTCCAGTTGGAAGATATAGTTTTTTTTCAACAAAGAAAGACTTCAAGGTGGATTTTGTTTGAGCCAAAGAAAGATGGTCTTGAAGAGAATGTTTAGATTCAATACAATGAAAATTTTGTTCCTGAATGTTTAACAGAATTGCAGTGAGCCACAATTTTTTTCACGAAGATAATGACTTCATGTAGAGGTGATTTGTACCTTCAATGTGGCTCAAAGACACCAATTCAAGTAGTTAAAGAAGGAATAAGATTGTGAAAGTAAATGTGTTGTTTTCTCACTTATTTGTTGAGTGAAGATAGATTTTTGGAGGTCCAAAAGTTCCCAGTGGCAAGGTATGATCTGAAGATAAACAAATATGTTCAAAAACTAAAGTTCTCATAATATCCCAAAACTAGCGTGAAATCCTAATGTTTGTCATCCTGATTCCAACATCGCTTGAATCACCTAAATCCGACATAGTGTGAGAAAGTTATGATGTTCTGAAGTTTTTTCCCAACAACTAAAAAGTCAAACAGCTGAATTGACTGGGCTGCAGACTGGGAAATCCATACAGCTAAATCGTTAGCTGACTATGCAATGTACGGTATCAGATAGGCCAATCCCATGCCAACACATGGCATCATCGTATGGGTCAAAGTGGAGCATTTTTATTGGTTGGCTTGTGTTTGGGTGTGGCTAATCGTGATGTGCCATGTGGCCCAATTAGAGGGCACCACATGGGCCTCTATGATTGGATAAAATTTTTATAATAGGCCTAAGGGCCTTGGCGGGTTTGACCCCTTGACCTGCTGCAACGCAACTTCACTTCCTACATCCAAGCCACCACAATGTTTCTTATTAACTATCGGTGACATTTTATATTTAAAATGGTGTTGTCGACGCATTTTGGGGAGCGGCCAGGCAATGAGCCCTGACCCCTAGTCATGTTGCCACCATATGTCCACAACAACAGTAGAGGGGTGGGTTGGAAGCCCAAGCCCATAGTTTTGCACTCACCACATGACCCACAGTGAAAAGGAGTGGGGCGGGGTAGACTTGGCCCTGGATTTCATGTGTTACCCATGCAACCAACGAGAAACATAGAAGATGGCCAAGCTGACGGGGGAATGCAGTTAGCCCTAGCCCCCATCCATATTGAAACGCACATGACCATATTAACCTAAGCAAAGGGCTTAGTTGGAAAGGGAAGATGGTTAGCCCCGACCCCGAGCCACATGAATCATACTGTTATCACCTAGTAATTTCCCAAGGTTAAAGAAGGAGATCACTGGGGTATCCACTAACCACTTTTGGAGATCAGGACCTAGCCTTCCCGATGCTCAGAGAGGGCTCTCTCTATATTATTTAGCTTTGTTTGTTTGGATATTAGGCTAGTTATAAAAGTTCAAGGGGGGTTTTGATTTTTATTGAAGATTAGGTGGTGGAATCCTTGAAACAGATGGATAGAATGGTGTCTCTAGACTATTGGGCATATGGAGTCAAAAAAAGGGTAGCAGAACTAGATCAACTCATTAAAGGGAATGTTCAAAGGGCAAGATAGCATAACAGAGTGTAGGTTTTTAGGCTAGGGGGATGGAAAAGGTTTTAACCAGGGTGAGAGAGCAATTAAGAATTCTGAGACTTGGATTGAAACGAGGAACGAAGGGAAATCAGAAACAAAGGGCAATTAGGAATCCTTTACTATAGATTAAAAGAAACAACCTAAATTAAGGAGCAATTAAGAATTCCTTAACTTAGATTATCTGTAGAAAACATAGATTTGCCTAGCTGTTATAGCAGAGTGTAATTAAACAAATTCTGAGATAATATTTCCAGTTATGGCATCCAGATTTAGATCAACAGTATGAAAACTTTAAGAGATAACAACAACGTGAGAAAATACTTATCTACACTTCACTCTGCACATGAATCCTTTGAAATATCTTATCTTTATTCATCAATCCAGCTTACTGGCTCAATCAATGCTCCAATAACTTTTACAGTCTTTCAATCAAGAAAATTATAGAAATGTTTAAGAATCCACCCTACATACTACAAATTATGAAGTAGTTATACTAGGATGTTAATACAAATATCTCAAACTAACTTGAGATTTAATCTAGGAAATAGAAAATATCTTCTCGCAGGAAGATAGAGGCAGCTAATGAACTACTTTCATGTTGTCCCTTTTATTGTGAAATTGTTGGTTGTTATGGTTTATTTCTAGATCATTATTCTCTTGTTGTTTGAATCATTTACGCGGGAGGTTGTATTCACTTATGTCTTTCATTTGATACTCTCTGTCACTGATACTCTTTCACTCTGATGACTTGTCTTTATCTTTCACTGTGTCTTTCCTTTTACTGTTACAATTTACCTTTTACTGCGTATTTCAATAGTAAATTCCTTCATTTTTCATATGTATTAGCAGTCAGAAGTGGATATTGATCAAGTTTCAGTGTGCTTTGTTTATTTGTCTTCTATCTGCATCTCTGATCTCGTTACTCTATTCTGAATTGTCACTGCTCTGTTCCTTGTCTTCTTCTCGGCTCTATGTGTATTAGTCTTCATCTTCTGTGCATGTATAACTGGTCTTCTTCTTCAGAATTTGGTCTTTTAACAGGTTTCTTGGTCAAGTCTTGGAGTAAACAGGTTCTGTGACTAGTATCAAAACTGTTTATCCAAGCTCTAATCTTAGTTCGATAACCTGAAAAAATTCAATAATATTTAAGAAAATGCAGGTTTGCATGAAGGGCGCTTGATGGCTCTCTGGCACAAGAATGCTTGGGAAAGGTCTCAGGGCAACATTTTGGACATAAACAGAGGGGAAATCGCATGGCAGAGGCTTAGGGTGGCGATGAAGGGTTTCATGGGTTTACACTGTAACACTGGCGAAAGCGAGAAAACATGGGTTTTCGGGGTTTAAACTTTAACGAGCAAATATTCAAAAGTGGCGCAAAATTCATATTAATGGAGGATGGACGGTTTATGGGAACAGCGGAGATGCAATTTTAGTATGTTTTCGCGCTGCTTTTAGGCGTGGGCGGTTTTAGAGAGGGGTCACTCGATCTGTGTTAGAGCATGACACGTTGCTGTCAGAGCTTGGGGAAAACCACCTTATCGAGCAGGTAAAGGCAGTCCATTGGGACTGTCTGATATGGCTTTGGGCCATTGGATCTGCGGGATTGTGATTGGATGGGGGTTCGGTGGAAGAGCTGAGCGGGGGGAAACGAAAGGGGATTGAAGGGGGTCCCAGGGTTTAATCGCGACGGTTTGGGATTAGTTTATGCTTAAACTGTAGGTTTAAAGTTATCAAGTGCCGCTTAATGATAGGATTAGGCGATGGGGTGGGGTTAACTTAAGTTTTATCGGGGTTAGGTAAACTTAAGTGGAGTTGTAGCAGGATGTGGGTATTCATACTAGGTTTTATTAAAAGTAAGGGGTTGGGGTATTTTATATAGGGGTTTTAATTTAATACGAGGAAAAGGGTTATAATGGGTTTGTATAATAAAATTAAGAATTAATATGAAAACGATGATGGTGAGGGGTTTTCCCTAAGTCAAAAGGGGTAAATTGCATGTGATTGTGCATTTAGATTTAAACTTAGGAAAAAAGGCTTTTTTTGTGGGTTTTTAGAGCGGAAGGGATTTCTTGGGGGGGGGGGGGGGTGGGGGGGTGTTATTACTTTCCTTAGGTAAAAAAGTGTTTTAACCTTTAGGAAAGGGCTTTATATGGGGGTTTTATTACTATTCCTAAGTAAATGGGATTTAACCTTAGGAAAAGGGGTTTTTTAGGGTAATGAGGGGAAATAGATTTTTTGAAGGGGGAATGTGTTTATGAAGGGGATTCTAGTACTTGCATCCATAAGTCGTTCAGCCGAGGGTCCAATCCCTCCAAAAGCCAGAGAAATGCTCTGAGCCTCTTTGACTTGTAGGGTTAAAAGTACTTAGAACATATTTTTTGATAGGGAATTAGTAAGTAAAGGGGAAACTTGAATGAGGGGGAGTTAATCATATGAAATTGTAAACCTTTGTCTTTGCCTTCATAGTTAACCATACATGTTGAAAGACATATATAGGCATGATGCATGTGCTTTGATCTAAGTAAATTTGTAGTTCAGAAACCTTTCGTCTACTTACCCATTTCTTACCTCTAACATATTTTCTTCATTTCTTAGGGTGCATTTAGGTTAGCAAACCCTTATTCATCTTTTTTTTTTTTGAAAAGTAAATCTATCTAATTCTAACCTTATATCATCTAAGAGCTCAGATTAAACTGATGAGCTCCTTTTATTTTCTCTACCTAACTATGATCTGCTAAGATTAAACTGTTTGGTCAGATTTTATTCTCTAATCTATAAACATAAAATTCAAATCATGGAATAACCAAGATTAAATAGTTTGATTACCATGGATTGTAGCATGAATAACAAGTTGAACACAATCATTATTATGCAGAAAAGTAAATAGTAGTGGCATTTGGACTTGCACGCTTTCATGGTCTCTTTGTTTTTGGGGTTCATATATTTTCATCTTTTTTGACCTTATTTTATTCTTTTGTCCTTTGATTTAACTTTTAGGACATACCCTCTTTACATTTTTTTATTTTTTATAATATGGAAAACATTTGCATAAATAAAATATATGTACAATATTACAAGGGTTTGACCTTAGTCATTCAAAATTATGACTCCTATTGGTATAGGAACCTAACACATGCGATTGCCCTTTGGGGCTAAAGTTTCAGTGCTTAAGAGTTATTGGTGTGGTTAAGGAGGAAAAAATTTGCCCCTTTTTCGCCAAGAATATCGTCAGTCCCAGAGGAAATTGTCGCTCAATAGACTGATGAAAATGCAACAAGATGTTGGAGCTTAGTGAAAAGAAGTCGCCTTCACTAAGTGTGCCCACAGGCTATTTTTGGCACAAAGTCTATTTTTAGACATATGGATCATGGTCTATGAGTTGCAGGATGTTATTTATGGATGATTTGTCAAGTTGGTAAAAATAGATGGACCTCTATTTTTAGACATATGGGCGGAGTCTATTTTTAGACTGCCTGGCTAAAAATAGAATAGTCAAATATTATTAGCTCTTAATAATATTTGGACTATAAACATTATCTTATCCTCTTGCAAAACTTCAGTTCGAGCTACGGATGTGGCACATGCAAATGCTAGAAGGAAATATGCTTTTCTTATGGGTTACTTGAGCTATTGCATGAAGGAATTTAGTTAGAACTTCAGCGATTGAGTTCTGTGGAGTTGATTGAGGAGTTGATGGAGTTGTGTTCAGTTTGACTTAGTTGAACTAGTTCTATCTAGTCTAACTAATCAATAGACTAAGTGATGAGTGGTGTGAATTAGTTATCAATTAATTCACTAATTATTAAATCATAAAGCAACTAAAGAATACATAAGTTAACTCAGTGCATGGACAGTTCAGTGGAGACAAGTGTTAGAGGTGAGTGAAAGGGCAAGACGGTTGTCAGTTGTGACTATAGTTGTCCATGTGATTTGCACAATCAATGGATTGAGATTGCCAATGAGGATTGTGTAGTGTTACACAAGGGAAATACGAGTTTGGTTCAGCTATTCAACAATATTCTCATGCAGGATTGCGCAGTGGAGGCAGGCAAGAAGCGGAGGTGATTTGAGACAGTGATTGATTCAGATCTTAGCTAGTTTGTGTGTAACAGGAGGAGATAGTATTGAGTACTTGCGAGGAGTATTGTACTATGTATTGTTACATGTTCTCAATCAATATAATATACAGATAGTTGGGTGTTTTCAGCTTTATGCTTTCCCTGAGTACATACTGTGTTGATATGTGTGATTGATGCTTCAATGTACGCATGTTCTTGTTTCTTAATACTGCTAAATTGATGATCAACGTAGAGGAGGCTATGTATTATCAATGTATTCCACAATTAGTGTATAATCGGGATAATCTCTGTGAATAAGTGTCATATTATTCAAAATTTCTACATGGTATCAGAGATGGTTGATTTGTAGAAGATATTTCTACAAGATATCAAAGCGAGGATTGATCATCAGTTCTATTATTCAGAAAGTGTTTACATTTATTTCTTTAGGCAAAGTCTGTAATCGGACCAGGTAGCCTCTGGATTCATCCTTCTTTTGGAAGGTGAGATATCCAGTTAATGCCAATATAGTCGATCTCTGTACGAGAAATAATTTGTTCTCACGAATTTTAGATCAGAAGCGGTTGAGTTTTGAGCTGGTGGAATTCAAATTTGCAGCAATGTTTTCTTGGTGTCAAAGTTGAAATGTCTTTCAACAGATTGCGATTGGAGTATGCCCTTGAGGGCAGCTTGAACTATATTGCATGGAAGGATAGGATGGAGGTGGTGTTAGATGATAATGGGTTGAAGGAGTTCATAGATGCGGATGTCCCAAAACCTATTGATGTTGCTCAAGTCAGGGATTGGCAAAAGAAGACAACAAAGTGTGGAAGGATTATGTTGGAGGGCATGAGGGATCAAATTGTGTCCAACATCCATGGAAAGGCTTCTCCATACTTCATGTGGAAAGTGTTGACAGATCTATTCCAAAGCAAGAGTGACCAGAGGAAGTTGGCGTTCAAGGATAAACACAGAAACATAAAGTGTGAGAGTGTGAGAATGGAGACAGTATGCCCCAGTATCTCACGAAGTTCCCCCAATGCTGGGATGAGCTGGGAAGTGTGGGGGTGACTGTCGATGATGAGGATGGTGAGTCTAGCTCTCCTTGGCCTTCCTAAGAGTTGGCATAGCTACCAGGACTCGGTGAATGGAAGGGAGAAATTGGCAGGATGGGAGAACTTTGGTCGGATCTT
>APFE030461172.1:0-31961 GCA_000404065.3 Pinus taeda | reverse complement strand
CCCAATCATAAATGTCCATAAACTGAGGGCTCCTAAGTCCCTAAAATTGTTGCTTCACTGCCTAAAGGAACAAGGTCAGCTAATTACATCATCTCCGAGAAGTTCTCCACTGAAAACTGCTCATAAATGGTCAAAACTGGACCATACTGAAAACCCAGTGCAGAGGGTGCGATGCGTATCACCTTCCCAGTGTACAAGTTGTGATGCATACTGAGTTGCTCCTCTGTTGGGTGTGATGGTCAGATATGGACAAATGGCAGGGACAAAATGCGAGGTGGAAGATCATGGAATCTTCCAGAAACTTCCCCTCTGACACTTGCCTCTCTATTTTCGACCAGGGATGAGTAAGAGATCATCATTCTCCAAGAGGAAGTAGGAACTATCAGAGAGAAGACACTAATCAAGACCCTAGAAGATTACTCACCTCCCTATAATCATATATATATGGATCCCTCATCACAGAGATCCAGAGGCTGGAATTTTGTATCTTATAGAGAAATGTTGTTGGTTTTCTGGTGTATATTCATGGTGTTGGGTGATCTAAGCTTTGCTTGAAGTGAAGAAGGGCTTTCTAGCTGGAGGATGATGTTGGGTCAGAACATATGGTTGTAATCCTCTTGCTACTTTTCATCTTAATAAATCTATTCTAGTTTTCTTCCATATTTTTGTGTACTTGTCTATATATGCATTTGTATGGTTAACACACATCTGGTCCTGTGTTATTTATGAATATAGATCTTTGTTTCTTTGATAGTAGTATGTTGTTATGATTCCACAGGTTCTCTTTGAAGCTGGGCAGATGAAGAAGAAGCGGCGAAGCTCTATCAAGAAGGAGAGGAAATCAAGTGCAAGACTAACGTTGGTCTTCTTAGTTCTCCTCTTGTCTATTTTCATAAAAGAAAATGAAAGTAGACTTTACTTGTTTGTTTCTAAGATAGCCACCCATCTTAGTGGTAATCGCAGCATCTGAGTGGACCCTATTCCCAGTAACATGTATGTATGAGTATTTGGTGATAGGAAGGTCATACTCACTTAGTTGAGTTGTAGAGTCATGTTATTCTTTTGAAAAATGTTTTTTTGCAGACTTTGCATATGCTCAGGGGGGCATGGACAGATTGGTACCTCTTAGCATGTACAAAGGGGGAGCTCAATAAAAAATTTCAGCATGTACTTAGGGGGAGTATGGATAGCATAACGTATATCAAAGGGAGAGAATATCTTGGTCCACCCTTTTCCCTTGATGTCAAAGGGGGAGAGTGACTTGGTGTGGTTGTTTCCATCAAGTCCAAAGGGGGAGATTGTTGGCATTATGATAAAGGTGTTGTCCTTGATGGCAACTCACTCAGATGATAGATCATAGTGCAGCAAGTCAATAGAAAATAATTAATGATCAGACTACAAAGAATGAATAAAGAGAGGTATACACAGGTTCACTTTGAAAAAGGAGCATATACACGTGATTACCAGACCAAAAGGAGCGTATAACGTACACACACACTTTCACAGAAGGAAAAGCACATATATCTTGGAAAACTAAGTTTTGGTCCAAGGTATTTGGTCCATGGTATTTTGATCCATGGTATTGGTCCAAGGTATCTGGTCCGAGGTATTGACCCCAGGTATTGGGTCCAAGGTATTGGTCCTAAGTGGTTTTGGTCCATGGTATTGAGAAAGGCCTAAAACTATATAAGGAGGAGAAGATCATTAGGCCAACGGGTGCAAGCATTGAATCGCTGATAAAGTGTGAGATCTAGAATGCAAGTTATGGGTTTGTGATGATTTGCTAAGGATGCACCTATGTGGCGAATGAAGGTTGATGGACTGGGATCATGAAGACTAAAATGCATTATCATTATATGGTTTGATAATGGATAGACTAGATCTGAATATTGACACATTTTTTATACTGTAAATGTTATTATTTGGGTATGACTCAGTTCTAAAATAGTAGTGAAGTTGTTGAGATTAGTATTTGTAGATCTGTATGCGGGTTTGCTTTGGTAAAAGTGCGTATACATGCTGGTTTGGTTCATCAGAATAGAATATACATTATGAAATATGATATCTGAATTTGCATATGGTTCTAGTGGTTGTTGTAGAGTTCTGGGTTCTCCTCTGTGTTCTGATGATTGTGTGATTCAGTTGTGGGTGATTCAGAGATTGATGATTAAGTATTTGATGATTAGTTAATGCAATGGTTTTATTGTAGTGGTGATTGATTTTGAGTTTCAATGTTTTTGATGGGTCCAGTATGAAAATTGGATGAAGGCCTTCGGTTTATGGTGTTGCGATCTAGGAGTATCTAGTTTGAAAACTTATGAAATGTGGTCCCTAGAAGAAAAGAGAAGGTTGTAGCCTTATGTAGGCCAATGCCTACGTACTGGTAAACATATCAGCCAGTACAAGAGCCAAGGGGTTCTAGCTCCCTTCCTGTAGTAGCTAGAAAACGAGTGAAGGTTGTAGCCTTCAGTAGCCTGGCGCCTACGTACTAGTAAACATATCAGCTAGTATAGGAGTCAAGGGGTTGTAGCTCCCTTCCAATATAAGTTGGAAAATGAGAGAAGGTTGTAGCCTTCTGTAGGTGGGTGCCTGCATACTAGTATGAGTCTGCACCAGTCCAAGATTGTAAACAGGTTTTTCTTATATTAAAGGAAGACAACAACAGGTGGTTTTTGTCCCGCATTGGGTTTCCACCTTATATCTTGGTGTTCATGTGTGTGATGATATGTTCTGTTTTTACTGCACCTGGTTACTGTTTATATGGTTAATGAAGTTATGATGCACTAATTAAAGATCAACATATGATGAATTAAATGAATCATAAGTTTGTTGGATATACGCTAGTTGCATTAAACACAGTTGCATGTACACACGAGTTCCCTTAACTGAAGTAGCACATATGAATCTGATTATGGAAATGAAAAATTTATTGATCTGCTAATACTGATTCACGCCTCCCCCCTCTTAGTATTATTTCCAACAATTGGTATCAGAGCAGGTCCTTTGGTAGAAGCTTGATCACTTGAAACAATGGGACAGAAGCTAAAGAAGAAAGCACCTCAGAAGAAGAACATAGTTCAAAGGAACAGTGACAGCAAGAGAGACAATTGGCCATTAGGTGGAAGAAAAGATTCAAATTCTGAATCACCTTAGATTGAAGATGAACAAGCAAATGAAGCATCAGATAAAATCAGAGATCAACAAGATCTATTTAACAGAAGGGAGTGTATGCTAGTGATAGATGCTTATGGTGCAGATAATATATGGTGTATGATAGTTGTTGATGACTATCATGGTCTTGTTTAGAAAATTCATGTATAGACCTAATTTTTAACCCCACTTTGCATGGGAAGGATGATGTAATAATTTCTATTTCAGTCATGTATAAACATTTGGTATATCCTCACTTGGTTGGGTTGATGAGTAAAAAATTGTGTATCCCCACTTGGTTTGGATATTGATGTATGTATGAGTCTTTGGCGACAGGAAGGTCATACTCACTTAGTTGAGTTGTAGAGTCATGTTATTCTTTTGAAAAATATTTTTTTGCAGACTTTGCATATGCTCACGGGGGGCATGGATGGATTGGTACCTCTTAGCATGTACAAAGGGGGAGCTCAATCAGAAATTTGAGCATGTGCTCAGGGGGAGTATGGAAAGTATAATGTATATCAAAGGGAGAGAATATCTAGGTCCGCCCTTTGCCCTTGATGTCAAAGGGGGAGAGTGACTTGGTTTGGTTGTTTCCATCAAGTCGAAAGGGGGAGATTGTTGGCATTATGATAAAGGTGTTGTCCTTGATGGAAACTCACTTAGATGATAGACCATAGTGCAGCAAGTCAATAGTAAATAATTAATGATCAAACTACAAAGAATGACTAAAGAGAGGTATACGCAGGTTCACCTTGAAAAAGGAGCATATACATGCAGTTACCAAACCAAAAGGAGGGTATAATGTACACACACACTTTCACAGAAGGAAAAGTGCATAAATCTTGGAAAACTAAGCTTTGGTCCAAGGTATTTAGTCCATGGTATTTTGATCCATGGTATTGGTCCAAGGTATCTGGTCCGAGGTATTGACCCCATGTACTAGGTCCAAGATATTGGTCCTAAGTGGTTTTGGTCCATGGTATTGAGAAAGGCCTAAAACTATATAAGGAGGAGAATATCATTAGGCCAAGGGGTGCAAGCATTGAATAGTTGATAAAGTGTGAGATCTAGTATGCAATTTATGGGTTTGTGATGATTTTCTAAGGTTGCACCTATGTGGCAAATGAAGGTTGATGGACTAGGATCATGAAGACTAAAATGCATTATCATTATATGGTTTAATCATGGATAGACTAGATCTGAATACTGACGCATGTTTTATTCTTCAAATGTTATGAAATGGGTATGACTGAGTCCTAAAATAGTTGTGACATTGTTAAGATTAGTATTTGCATATTTGTACGTGGGTTCGCTTTGGTAAAAGCATGTATACAAACTGGTTCAGTTCATCAGAGTAGCATATACATTATGAAATATGATATATGAATTTGCAGATGGTTCTAGTGGTTGTTGTGGAGTTCTGGGTTTTGCTCTGTGTTCTGGTAACTGTGTAATTCAGTTGTGGTTGATTCAGAGGTTGATGATTAAGTATTTAATGATTTGTTAATGCAATGGTTGTATTGCAGTAGTGATTGATTTTTATCTTCAAAGTTGTTGATGGGTCCAGTATGAAAATTGGATGAAAAGTGACCTTCAGTTTATGGTGTTTTGATCCAAGAATATCCAATCTGAAAATTTATGAAACGTGGTCCCTAGAAGAAAAGAGAAGGTCGTAGCCTTCTATAGACCAGCACCTACGTACTGGTAAACATATCAGCAAGTACAAGATATAGGGGGTTGTATCTCCCTTCCTGTAGCAAATGGAAAATGAGTGAAGTTTGTAGCCTTTAGTAGGTCGATGCCTATGTAATAGTAAACATATCGACTAGTACAAGAGTCAGGGGGTTGTAGATCCCTTCCAGTAAAAGCTGGAAAATGAGAGAAGGTTATAGCCTTTTGCATGTGGGTGCCTGCATACTGGTATGAGTCACACCAGTACAAGATCGTAAATAGGTTTTCCTTATATTAAAGGAAGATAGCAATAGGTCGTTTTTGTCCGGCATTGGGTTTCCACCTTATGTCTTGGTGTTCATGTGTGTGATGATATGTTCTATTTTTACTGCACCTGGTTACTATTCATATGGTTAATGAAGTTATGATGCACTAATTAAATATCAAAATATGATGAATTAACTGAATCATAAGTTTGTTGGATATACTCTAGTTGCATTAAACACAGTTGCATGTACACGCGAGTTCCCTTAACTAAAGTAGCATATATGAATCTGATTATGGAAATGAAAAAGTTATTGATTTTCTAACACTGATTCCCCCCCGAGTATTATTTCCAATAGGACAATAAATAAGAAGCATGCAATCTCTCTCGTGGAGATGAGGGTAAACTCTATATTCAGTAGTACTATTGTTAGGTTCCCATACCAATAGGAGTCATAATTTTTGAATGACTAAGATTAAAACTTGTAATATGTACATAGCTTTGCTTTCTGTAAATGTTTTCCATATTGAAAAATTAAAAAAATGTAAAGAGCGTATGTCCTAAAAGAATAATCAAAGGACAAAAAGAATAAAAAGGTCAAAAAAGATGGAAAATATGAACCCCAAGAAAAGGAAAAAGACCATGAAAGTGAGCAAGCCAAAATGCCACTACTATTTACCTTTTGTGCAGAATAAATGATTGTATGCATTTTGTAATCCTTTCCACAATCCATGACAGTCAAAATGTTTAAACTTGGCTATTTCAAGTTTTCAATTTCATGTCTATAGATAGAGAATAAAAATCTAGCCAAATAGTGTAACCTTAGTAGATAATTAGATAGGTACAGTAAATAAAAGGAGTTCAATTGTTTAATCTAAGCCCTTGGATGTAATAAGGTTAGATTTAGTTAGTTCACTATTGTAAAGAAGAAGAAAAATATTTGATGAGGGTTTGCTAGCTCAAATGCACCCTAATAAAGAGAAGTAAAAAATGGTAGGATGAGTGGATGGGTAAGTAGAAGAAAGGTTGTAGAAGTATGAGGATTGACTAGGCAAAAAGCATATTTATCATTCTCATCTTAAAGTTCTAGATATGAGTGAATAATAAAGCATGAAAATGATTCACAAAGTCAATTAATTAACTTCCCCATTCATTTTACCCCTTTACTTTACTATTTTCCCATAATAAAGTTCAAAGTACTTAAAACCTTTAAGTCAAAGAGGCTCAGAGAATTTCTCTGACTTTTGGAGGGACCGGACCCTCAACTCAATGATTTATGGATATCAAGTACTAAATTCCCCTCATAAAAATTCATTCCCCCTCATTTCCCTTATAAAACCCCTTTTTCTAAGGTTAAAACACTATTTTCCTAGGGAAAGTAATCACCCCCCATGGAAAACCCCTTTTTCCAAAAAAACCCACAAAAATGCCTTACCCTAAGTATTAATGTTAATATGTGAAAACATCAAAATTCACAAAAAGAAAATTTACTTATTATTGTGTCCCTTTTACGCCCATTTGTATTAATTATTATTACATTAAATTTCTGATGAAAATCCATTTTCCTATTATTATTATAATATTATATATATATATATATATATATTTATTATATATATATATATATTATATATATATATATATATATATATAGGTTCCTTAATATAAAATAACCCCACCCCTTAGTTTAAATATAAACTATATCGTTACCCCTTATCCCTCAATAATATTAAAATACCGCCCTCAATTGTTAACCACGATTAAATCCTTCGTTAATCACCCCGATGGCATAATCCCGCCTTAATCTGTCATAAACCCGATACCACTGAACTTAATCGCCCGTCGGACCCCCCACTACTCTTCGTGCAATTTCCCCGCCCGATCACCATGCGATCGCTTCCCCCCACATCTGATGGCCCTTATCCATATCAGGCCAACCCATCCACCGAACTATACCCACCCAAAAAAGTGGTTTCGCCACCAGCCCTTGATGCTACGTGTCCATCGATGAGTACCATCGGGCGGCCTCTCCCCAATACCACTGAGCACCCGTAAGCGATGCGATAGAAACCATTTACCGCCCACCTGCTATGCAACAAAACCATCACTGTTCAACCCCATACCCCCAAAAACTAATTTTTCCATGCATAAAAGCCAAAAGCCCCAAATCATTTGTTTTTCGAAATTTCAATGGTAAAACCTCTGCGCGCATGCATGTCATCTGCAAAAATTTGAAGCTGTCAACCCACACCCAGTTGCACTCCGAAGATGCTTAGACAACCTTGCATCCTACATAGACCCCTTTTCGACCATTTGTAGTCGCCAACCACCCTATTCAGAGCCCGTTTACCTCAATTCCAGGTATTTAAGCCACAATTCATCGAGAAACCCTATCAATTTCAAACCTGTTAATGAGTTTTCTTAGTTAAAATATAAAAATTAATCAAAGAAGCTCAAGGACTTAAACCCACTCTGTGTTAAACACCATTTCCCTAGAAAGACTGCAAATTACCATCCCCATTCTCAAATCCACAAGAACTGAGAATGGTTGCCCCAATTTCCATGGATGTGAGACCAATATCTACACCCCACTTAGACCTAGACCACCTTCCCCTGGTTGATAGGGATTTCCAGATAAAGGACACCATTGTCCATGAATTCCTGCTCAAAGTATATTGCCAAAGTAGGGATAGATATTTGAACCAGGCTGATGAAATTGGTCTGTGGGAGTCCAATTTGCATAAGTACTAGTTCCCCAGTGTCCACATTTTCCCATAAATTGTACATTATTGCCATGCCAACTATGTCCCCAGTCCAAGAGTAGTCATGTCCCCTAACCAAGCCATTCCTTTCACTATCACAGCTGAATCTATAAATGAGATGCTACAACTCTAGCCTAGCCAAAAATTGACTCCCCTCTCCATTGGAGACCTGTTGGACTTATTTCCCAAGCTCAACCCTGTAAGATTGGCCCAAATAATCCATTCCTTCATCCTAGAAGAGAAGTATACCCCCAAAGACCCCCCTCCATATGTAGCAGCTTTATTTATTCCTTGGGGTAGAAGTATTGTAGATATGATATCTAGGGTCTCGGGTTATACCACCAGTGAATATATTGATGAGATTATTTCAGCTTTCATGTCCATATAAACTCTAGGACAGCCTCCTGCTATCATATATGACTATTCTCAGCTCATAGCTGATAGGATGCATGAACAATTCCTCAAAATGAGTAACGAGAGAGTTTTCAAATACTCCTCGGTCTTGTATCACCTTTTCCTATATTCCCAGCCTGACAAATTCCCACTTACCTTGCAAAAATTGGACACTAAGGGCCAACCAAGATCAGTTATATTTTGGACCCCATTGATTCATCAACATCCCTCCCCCTATTCATACAATGAATTCATTTATTCGTTTGTCCACCTTGTGATGACCATGATCACTGGAACCCCTCCACCAAGAACTAATCCTGAAATTAGGATAGTCCTTCATCTAAACATTAATCATCAGGTGGGAGATTGGTACTTGTATCAAAACCACACTGAAATCAGGATTTATGGCTAGGAGCTGGCCCCATACAAACTACCTAAATACCTCCCAATGAGGTTATGTTCCCTGGAGTACTACAAGAAAATAATAATTTTAGATTGGGTAGACTTTGTTAAAGCCAAAAAGAAAGCCCAGCTTAAAATCAAAGACCAATTGGGGCCATTTATTTGTAATAGCAGAGAAGCTGGGAAGCAAGTAGACCTAATCCTTCAAAGATTAATACTAAAATAGAGCTTCATATGGAGATATGATCCCTTGGACTTCATCTGCAAAAGAAGGCAGAAGAACAAGATGGCCCCTATATCCATCACCGCATCCCTAAGATAGAAAAGTATGCCAACCAATCGCAATGGTTGGAAAACATTTTAGAGGATAGGGATAATCTAGAAGTTGCTTTGGAAAACACATTAATTGATCTAGAAAAACAACTTGATGAGGATCCTTTCCTACAAGTGCCAGAACAATCAGATAGGCCAGATTAGTCAACCAAGACAGAACCATTAGAGGTACGAGAAAAATCAGACATACTAGACAGACAAGAGACAACCAGGAGCAGCCCCCCAGTTGTACAGACTCCTCTAAATGAGGAGAAAAACCTAAAGAGAAATAGGGAAGGGGCCACCACTTCAACAAGAGCTACTTCACAAGCTTATGCGGAAACAAGCCAAGCTAAAAGATAGAGAGGGAATCATGTCTCTGAATAGGAATACATAAAGGAAACAAAAGAGGTCACTAGTGCAAAAGGAAATAGGAACAGACTTGCTACTCCATCTGGAGGCATGCCACAGCCTTCCACATCACAAACTCAGATGTTGGAAAGGCAGCAAAGTATTGAGGTATCTTCCTTCAGGATGCCAGTAGATAAAGATCAAGACATAAAGGAAAGATACAAAGAGATCAAGGCTAGGAATGAGAGGCTTAAAGACCAAACATATGCACAGTATCTAAATATGACTTCCACTAATCAAACAAGGCTAATGTTAGCCTTTGATATCAAAGAGGGGAAATGCATATGACTTTCATCAAGCCAACCGCTCAACAGCCAAGGACAACATCAGATTTTAAGATAGTGGACTTTGAAGTACCAGAAAGGGATATCCATCCCATTGACCAGATTGAACTACACAAGCAAATAGGAGAGATGATATAGTCCACACTAACATGAAATGCCATTGCTTCCCACCAATTACAGAACTCCCTGAACAATATATCAGCCCAAAGTTAGTTGGATATAGCCTCCTCATAGGCTAAAGACAATATAATCAAGTCCTTAGAGGACTTAGTGATTGAATTAGGGCACGATCCCAAATATGTAAAAGTTATAGACTAGATGATTAAGAAGAAAAATGATGACATTTCTCCACTCAAGAAGTAGCTAAAGATACCCCAGCTGCATCACCCACAGACATAGGAAGTCCTACAAGCACAACAAGGACATGAAGAGCTCATGGACTTGGTCTTGAAGCTAAATGATCAACTCAAGGAGACAGAGAAGCAATTGGACACTTTAATTCTGTTGATGCAAAGTGACTTGGACACAACTTCTAGAAATGTCATCCCCACAATATCTATAGCAGTTCCTTCCACACTGGCAGCATCACTGGCACCCATAGCTCCACTTGCCACAACATTGCCAGTAAATGCAAAATCTACTATAGAAATAGGTGCATCAACAAATAAAGCAGCAGAAATTGTGAAATCCATGGAAGATATGTCTATCCAGGCTACAGAGCTAAAGAAATTAAAGGAGAAAGTGGCAAGTCCAGAAACAGAGTGCAAACTTGCCCAACTCCAGCAGAAAGAAGAAACACAGAAGGCCTAGAGAATGGGTGAAAGAATAAAAATCCTGGAGAAGGATTTAACATTAGAAAAACCTCTAGGGAAAACCAAAGAAATGCTTTGGGTCAATATCATTGACTATGTCAATGATATTTGACCATCTATTCAAGTTATATTTGAGCAGACAGAATTAGTGAAGATAGCCACTGGAACTATCCAAAAAGTGAAGGAAGAATTGGGAGATAAACCAGAGGATGAAAATCGACTCATACACTTCCTAAATAGTAAGAACTGATGTGAGCTCCAAGAGCTTAACATAGAAGATAGGACTGAAGCCATTCTAGAGATTAGAAAGGTTATTTCCAAAAGAAACCTCATGCATAACTTAGACAAGAAGTGTCATAACATGCGGGTATCCATTGACAGGATCATGGTAAAGTTTCAAATTTTAAGGGACAAAGGTCTTCCAAGTCTTATGATCATCAATGACAAGCTCATGACCCAACTGGACTATAGTGATGGACTCAGGAAATTGGCCAAGGAAAAGGCCAGCTTTTTGGCTATTAAAGCTTTGCCAACAAGCAAAGTATTATATGATACATTTGAGAACTTGTTTTTAATAGAGCATGAAGTGAAACATTTGTTTCTCACCAAACCAAATTTTGCAAAATACATAGAGGTAGATGAAATTTACAGAAGGATGGTAAAAGTAAAGTTAGCTAATCTAGAATGGTGGGAAAAAAGGACAAATTTACTATGGTAAATTTACATCAGAAAGTTACTGCACAGTAAATTTGAAGACAACCAGTGAAATGGGTAAAAGCAGAGCAGCAGGGTCAAAGAGTATCAGTTGAACGATGAAAGAACGGAAGATTCCAACATAGAATTGCTACAAATATCAGCCAGCTTAAAGGGCTCCAACTCAACAGAAACAACTAGCAACACCATTTTAAAGGGACAACATGAAGGAGTTTAACATGTGTCTCTATCTTCATGCAAGAAGATATTTTAATTCCCTAGATTAAATATCAAGTTGTTTTAAGATATTTTGTAAATATGTTTGTATAAATACTTCATTTCGAAGTATGTAGTGTGGATTCCAAGACATTTCTATAGAGTTTTTCTCTCAAATCAAAATTCTATTGTATCAATGACTGGATTGGCTTGCTGGATCAAGGAATAAAGATCAGATATTTTACCGGATTCTTGTGTAAAGAAAAATACAAATAAGTATTCTCCCATGTTCAATGTTGTTTTTATTTATGTTTTTTCCATAATCGTTTGTGAAAATTTCCAAGATCTAAATGTATAACAAGGAATGATATTTCATAAATTGCTTAAAGGCACTCTGTCTTGACTGTTTTACATTCTAAATGTTTTCTCCTAAACTATCTTAGCTAGGGAATTCTTAACTGCTCCTTAACTTCCGTAGTTTCTCCTCTGGTCTATAGCAAAGTATTCTTAGTTTCCCTTTGTTCATGATCATACTCTATTCTTCATTCTGATCCTAGTCCAAGGATTCTTAAGTGCCCTTTCACCCTCGTTAGAATTAATTCACCCATTAGGCCTAAATATTTGTATGTTGCTTTACTAGCCTGCCCTGTGAACATTCCCTTTAATGATCTGATCTAGATATGCTATCCATTTGTTGACTCCATAGCCCAATGGCTTGAAGACCTAGCTCTATCCATCTGCTCCAAGAATTCTACCACCCAACCTTAAATTCAAAACCAAAACCCCATGAACACTAAGAACTAGCCTGAAATCTCATAAAAACAAAGCCAAATTATATAGAGAGAGCCCTCTCTAGACTTAGGTTGGCTAGAGCCTAAGCCTAAAATATTGGTTTGTGGTTACCTCGGTTGCTTCCTTCTTCTGATAACTTCTAAGGAAAATACTAAGTGATAACATAGTGGTGACCATACTCGAGAACTCAAATCCTCAGTCTTAATAAACCTTTGAGAAATTTTCAAATATTTATTTCAAGCCTCTTGAAGGGTTTATTAAAAGTTTCTTACAAAATTTCACAAAAATAAAGTAATTAGAAAAGCTTGAAATTCTGGCTTCAAGGAGAACTCACTATACTAGGGCTAATCCAGATCCAAAGCCTGCCCCACTAGTGGATAATCCCAACCTAATTTCGAGAAGACCCAAAAGACAAGAAAGTTCAGTCTATCCAACACCTTCAATCAAAGCAGATTCATGCCCTAATCAGTGGTTGTTTTTAGAATACCTTCCCTTTGATCTGTCATTTGACCTTTCCCTATTTAAAACCAAGTCTGAAAGTGCACTTGATGACATAGTTCTAGATCCATAGTTTATTATAGACCTGGAAGTCCAAAAGGCAAACTAATCAATTGATGAGTTTATTCTAAGTTCTCCTCAATCATCCCTTACTATTGCTAAGATCTATGAGCTTTATGAACCAGTGCCCACTACCCTTAGTTCACCATTATTCCCTTCAACCTCTGAAGTTCATTCCCCACCTCCATTTATACCTTCACTTCCCTATCAACCTACCATTGCCCATCAGTCACCTATTACTCCTAATTCTTTATCAACTACTGTATCATCTCCTAGTACCCCAACCCCACTTCTTAGCCCCACCCAACTTAGAGCCATGGCAAATAGATATGCTCCTCTTATATTACTTGCCCCACTTGGTGCCATGCCACAGGACTACCAAAATAAAATTGTCCAATTTGATGGCATAGGACCTTATACAACACAACATCATGTAAACAAAATGACAAACTACTTTGAATTGCATGAAATTGATATTGGATATGTTCAAATGAGACTTTTTGCTCAGACTCTAGCTGGTGATGTTAGGAAATGGTTTAGAGATTTACCTACTAATAGCATAGATAGTCTAGATATATTTTATCAGCAATTTTTAAATAGATGGGAAAATAAAAAGAACCCTTTGCAGATCCTTTCAGAGTATGAAAATATTAAAAGAGGACCAAATGAAACAGTCCAAGATTATTGCACCAGATTTAATAATATATACAATGCAATACCAGTCAATCTTAGACCCCCACCTGACTTAGCACTGATAAAATTTCTTGATGGGTTTGATATTGATTTGGCATTCCAACTCAGAGAGAGAAATCCTCCAACTTTAGAAGACATGCAAAGTGTAGCAGTTAGTGTAGAAGCCAATTTGATAGTAAAACAAGCTAGGGCTAGGAATGAAAGGAGAGGATCTGCAAAATATGAAGCCTCACCCTCTGACCTTAAAAAAGATGTCCTAACCAAGAGTATGGAAAAATGGATGGATGGGATAAAGAACATTGAGAGGAAGCCTCAATGGGATAATCAACTGGCACCTCCAGTGAGAAACCCAAACTTTATTAAAGAATGGATCTGGCCAGAATACTAGGCCTACCTTTCAAGAAAACTATGATGAAACATCCCATTCAGATGACTCTGAACAAGACACACACATTAACTTGATGGGATTAGATGATGAGGAAACTTTCTTCTTGACCCAAGATGAGTAGGAGTTACATATGTTGCAGCAATTGCAGACCCAATCTGGAGAATCATTTCATTATAAACAAGGATATTATTTTTCCATCTTTGAAATACCCAAACAATACAACTTAAGGAGTAAAAAGAATTCTAATACTCCTAACCAAACCAAGAAAACAATGCCAAATCAACCCAAGAAAATCAAAATAGCTCCAGTTACTAAACTCTCCAAATCCTCCCTAGACCAAATCAGAACCCTCCTGGCCCTACCATTGTAGATATAACCCATGACCATCCCCCTAATTATCAACCATCCACTTCAATCCCCTCCAAGGAGACAGTGGAAAAATCCCCAAACACCATGCTAGAAAATCCTCATAAAAAGACCCCAAATACAGAAAAAGAAGAGTAACCTACCCAAACTCCTACTATGAAAATTCCAAGCATTCAAATGGAAAAAGGCCCTTTGCCTTTCAATTTGGGAGCAGAAGTAGCTATACTAAAAATTTCAATTCCCTTAACAGAGGTGATTAAAAGTGAAACCTATAAGTCTCAAATAAACCAAACCTTAAACATTGTTGAGAATGAAGATTTTGTCAACTTGTTTGATGATCAGCTTAAGCTTATATTTGGTACTGATGTTAATGGAAAACCACTAGAATGAGGGACACCACCCTTTTATATTAGCCTTAGCATTCATGATAAAATCTTACACAATGCAATGTTAGATTCTATGACCTCACACAATTTAATGCCCAAATTAGTTATGGAAAAATTAAACTTAGACATAACAAGACCTTACAAGGACTTATTTTCATCTAACTCAAGTCAAATAAAGTGTCTAGGGTTAATAAAAGACCTCTCTGTTACCTTAGTACAATATCCTGCTATTCGCATTCTCATGGATATAGTAGTCGTTGACATCCCACCTAGGTATGGCATGCTATTGTCTAGATCATGGGGGGCTAAACTCCAAGGATCTTTACAACTTGACATGTCATATGCCACAATCTCTATCTTTGGACAACCTAAAAAACTATATAGAGAAACCCTAATGAAATATGTGGTGAGTAGCCAGGATAGGCCTCAAAACTTTCCTATATACTCCATGCATTCGAACATTGATTCTTTTATTTTGTATAATGTTGAACAAACACAACAAACTACTTCAAACAGTATTATTTCAGAACCAAAATATATTGCAGTTATAGCTAAAAATGAAACTGTCCAAACTCAAGAGATTTCCAATAAACAAGATAATCAAAATGCAATAGACATTGAAAATTTTGTTTCCCCTGAGAGTGAAAATTATGAACATGAGATATTATGGCACCTTGAATTTGATGGATCAGTGAATAAGTTAGTACAGGAGTAGGAGTGTGGATATACAATCTGGAGAATGATCACTCAGAAGGCCATGCTTACAAACTGAATTTTAAATGCACTAACGACATCGCTGAGTATGAAGCCCTAATTTTAGGTCTTAAACCAATTAGGAATTTAGGATCCAAAAGATTTTCTTTCTTGGGAGACTCTGAGTTAGTTATAAAAAAAATCAATGTTGTATATATGACCAAAGATCCTAGATTAAGTTTTTATAGAGGGACAATTATAGAAATAATGAATACTTTCCTAGAAACTAATCTTGCAGTCATCCCAAGGAAACATAATATGCAGGATCATAGTTTAACAATGTTTGCCAACACTTGTAAGTTACCTTTTCAACCTAACCATCAGTACACTGTTGAGGTCAAGCACAAACCTGCTATCCTAGATAACTTCAAAAATTGGCAATTATTTGCTAATGACAAACAACTAAACAATTTTTTAACTTTAGAAGAAGAGTTTTTAAATAGTAATATAGATACTAACATAACATTAGATCCTGATTTTAAAGATGAAATAGAAATTAATGAAATAGAAGATCAAAAATAGATAGGCTTCATCCTACTAAATTTGCAAAATAAGATGTAGAAAACCTAGAGCAAGTGGAAATTGATGAGATAATTAATGAAGACTCTAAAATCATTAATCTCAAAGACAACTTTTTCCCAAAGGATTAACCCCTTTGGAAGACTTGTTTGATTCAAATGATGTCCCTAGAAACCCAAAGATGGAACCCTTAAAATATGATATTGAGGAGTGTAATATAGGCACTAAGGAAAATCCAAAATTAATCAAACTTTCAAAGTCCTTACCTCCTACCTAAAAAGTGAAATACCTTGAACTATTAAAATAATTCCAAGATGCCTTTGCTTGGAGTTATGAGGACCTCAAGTCCTATGACACAAACATCATACAACACACCATCCCCATAAAAGAAAACTAGAAACCTTTTAGAAAAAATCTTAGGAGGATTAATCCCATCCTATTACCTTCTATTGAAAGAGAAATCCGAAGGATGTATGAGGCCAAGATAATAGCACCAATTAGATTCTATGATTGGGTTTCAAATTTGGTGCCAACAAGGAAGAAAACTGGTGAGATAAGACATTGTGTTGATCTCAAGAATCTTAACAAAGTTTCACTCAAAGACAATTACCCTCTCCCTAAAATGGATCATGTCTTACAAAGGGTAGTTGGGTCAACTAGAATCTCATTATTGGATGGGTTTCCCAGTTACAATCAGATTTTAGTTCACCTAGATGATTAGGCTAAAACTACATTTACCACTCCTTGGGGCACATTCATGTATGTGAAGATGCTTTTTGAATTAATGAATGCAGGGGCCACTTTCCAAAGAGCCATGCACATATCTTTTGCTAAGGAAATTCATGACTTCCTAGTAATATATTTAGATGACATCACTGTATTCTCAAAATCTGATAAATAACACTTAGATCATCTAAGGCAGGTTTTCATCAAGTGCGGGAAGTATGGAATTTATTTAAATCCCAAGAAATCTTTACTTGGGTTAGAAGAGGAAAAGTTATTAAGCCATATAATTTCAAAAGATGGTATCTGAATAGATCCTGCAAGAATTGAATCCATTTTATAGATACAACATCCTAGGAGCATTAGGGAGTTACAGGCCTTTTTAGGAAAAAGCAACGTTCTTAGGAGATTTATCTCTAACCTAGTTGAATTAATTAGATCATTGAACAATATGCTGAAAAAATATTCGACCATAAAGTGAACCATTGAGGCTAAGAAATCCTTTGAAGACATTAAGCTAGCCTTAACCAAAACACCAATTTGATCAATCCAAAATTTGACAGGGACTTCATTTTATTTTCCTTTGCTTCATAACATACAATTACTGTAGTCTTACTACAGAAAAATGATCAAGGTTATGAACAACCTATTTCCTTTTTTAGCAAAGCCTTGAGGGATGCCCCCTTAAAATATAACATAATGGAAAAGCAAGCCTTTGCTTTGGTCAAATCTATCAAATATTTTAGAGTTTACATTTTATATTCTCATATAATAGCATATGTCCTGTTATCACTCAGGTTGTTCCCCAAAACTTGTGAGAAAAGGGAATACGGCCGAGGTAACCACTAACCAATCTTTTAGATGCAATTTCTAGCCAAACTGCATCCAGAGAGGGCTCTCTCTTTATATTTTAGCTTTGTTTTGAGGTATTTTAGGCTAGTTATGATGTACAGGGTTTTGTTTTTAAGTTTGTTGGATGGTGATCTCAAACGGAGTTGGGATGCAAGTCTGAAATAGTTCATTCCATTGGGCAAATGGAGTCTATGAGGATGAACTACTGAGTTTGTTTTCTTTGATAAAGGGCAATACTACAGAGCAAGATAATCAACCTTGGAACAATTTTAGAATCTGGAAATTGATGGAATGTAAGCCAGTGGATGAAGGGCGGTTAAGAATCCTTCATCATGTTGGTAGAGGGAAAGTGCATGAATATTATCAAGGAGTAGTAAAGAATTCCTTGGCAATATTTAAAGTGAAAGAATCAGTGGAAACAGGAGCAGCTAAGAATTATTGTTTATGCTAATTCTAAAGAAAACATAATTAACAACAGAGATTGAACACAAAGTGTATTTAAACAAATTTTGGGCTATTTGTTTTCCCCGTTACTAAGATTATGAAACATATATGAAATTTGCAAACATAGAAAACACAAAACACAGTTTAGAACAACTTATTGATCCATAGAAAGACACAAGAATTCTATAGCTATCCCCAGACAATCAAATCCACATTCAAATGGTCCAGCAGCAGTGAACTTCAACAGCCTTTGTATTAAAAAATCTCAGAGCTACAGCGCGGTCCAGAGAGGAAAATCACCAACCCCGAATACATCTCCTGGGGGGGTATTTATACAAAAGAGAGTTACAAAATATCTTGTGGATAAGATAGCAAGCAATAACTTCCTCCACCTACTCTGACAAGGGAAATAAATGTAGAAATAAATGCAGGATTAATTGTTGTTGTGCTGGTTGTTTTAGCTGATAAGATATGTTTGACTTTTTAACTCAGGAAGTCGGCTGGTAGCTGTGTCTTTACTTTTGCGTTCTTGCGTTGTTGTCCCGACCCTTTCATCTATGCTTGATTCTGCTTTAACGCATTCTAGTCCCTGCTTGACTCCTTCCTCTGTTGTTTTTTGCCTTTTTGACATGTGCCACATGCTTTGATATTGAATTAAATGTAGATGATAAAGGAAAATTGGAATTACCTTGGTAAAACTTCTAGCATGCTCTGCCACCATTGGTCTGTTGGCAACTGATGTCTTTGTATTTTTATTAGTGTTTCATTAGCTTTAGTATACTTGTAGAATTTGGTCTGGACTTCAAAAAGATGATTTATTTCATGTTCAATATAGAACAGATATCCCAATTTGTCATATAAGCTCTGTCTAGAGGGAGGTCCTGTGTCTTTTGAAGTGCTTGATGATGTTGTGATCTGATTTGTAACATATGTGTTTACCCTGTGAGCATATTGTTCATGTGTTAACAGTCTTTGATTGCTGGTTAATAAACTAGGTAGACCCTTCTGCTGCAAGACTGTAAACTTCTCTATGAAAGCATTTATCTCCATCTGCATTTCTTGGCACTTCCTTTCCAAATTCTGTATAAAATTCCTCATAGTTAGAACCTTTTTCACTGTCAAAATGGTGCCTGTTCTGTCCCTGATCTCTAAAGCTGCTAATTGTTCTCTGGTATGAGTATTCAAAAAATGGATTAGTCTATTGGCTTGCTCAGGCATGTTTCCCAATGATGCCCTGGCCCTTTGAATTTCCACTTGGGCCCTTTCTATCGATTCTATTTGTTCATGGATCATTTGAATTGATTGCCATTGGTCAGTGATATACTGGCCAATTTTGGTCCACAAAATTGTTTTTTAAGTCTGCTAGAGGTTTATGCAGGGTGATATCTTTTTCCAAGGATTTCACCTTATTCTCCAGGGCCTTTACCTCTCTGGTTTTCTTTTCCACTGTTATCTTTGATTTGTCATAACTTACCTCTAGTTTGGTCAGTTTTTCTTTTGCCTTTTTAAGCTCTAACATTTGGACTTCCAACTCTTTTACTGCTTTCATCAATTCTTCCATGCCCATGCTGATATCTGGCCCTGTTGTTGTTGCTAAAGTTGAGGTACCTGTTGTTGATGCTAGGATAGTAGGAGGGACTGCTGTTGTAACTATGGGGGGGTAGTGGTACCTGTTGGAGCTGTTTCAGGGGGCTGGGAGGTCGACTCTCCCTGCTTCTCTTTAATTGCTTTCTCCAATGCCTACTCTGTTTCTACTAATCTCTCATTCATCCTTATTAGTAAACTTACCATGTCCTCCTCTTCTTTCTGCTGTGCAACTTCTGAAGTTTGTGGATGCATTGTAATTGGCAGCTTTAATTGCTTTTTGAGGGCTGCAATGTCCTCCTCCTTCTTCTTTATTAGTACTTTGATGCCCTTTGTATCCTTAGGATTATGCTCGAGCTTGATGATAATTTCGTCTAAGGACTTAATCTTGTTGTCCTTAGCTAAGGAGGAAGCCTTTTCCAATTCTAATTGGGCAGAGGTATTGTGTAATGAATTTTGCAGTTTGTGAGTGAGCAATGCCTTGTCTGCCAAGGTGGAGTACACCATCTCCCCATTTTTCTTATGTAATTCAATCTGGTTAATTGGGTGGATATATTTAGAGAAAACTTCCAGATTGGTTCTAATATAGTTAGTAGCTCACTGTGGTTGCTGTGTCTTGGGCTTGAAATGACTGAGGATCATTTTATTTTCCTCAATATCATAAGTAGCCATTAGCCTTTGTTGATTGGTGGGTATTGTCCTCATTAGATGATTATAAAGTTGCATCCTTACTGGATCATTTTTTTCTTTTATTTCAGTGAAAGTTTTCTTGATATCTGAGCTTTGCTTGCTTTCAAGCCTGGTGGATGAAACTTCCACGCTATGTTGCCTCTCTAGCTCTTGCTGGAATGAGCTAGTTGATGTGCTAGGTAATGGAGAAGTTTGCTACTCGGTCCTTTCCTCATCTCTCATGCTGCTTGTGGTATCTTCCAAAAATTCCTCCTCATAATAGGGATTCAATCTCTGCCTCTTATCTCCCGGTTGTTCTGCTAGTCCACTGGTAGGGGTATCCTCTTCTCTATCTCTCTTTCTGCTATTTTCCTCATTTTGAGGAGTCTGTAGTACAGGGGCTTCTAGTGCCTTGGTTTGAGCTAGGGGCACCTTCCCTTGACCCTATTATTTTGATGTGGTAAGCTAATCTGCCATTGTTTGTTGTTCTGTATCCATCACTTCCTTGCCCTTTGCTGCTATTGAACTGGCCTTTTGTGATGTTTGCTGTGAGCTCTCAGCAAAAGATGTATCACCTCCAATATGTTGGGGCAGCTTGAAGGGTACCTGTCCAAAAGAGTCCAGGTCAAGTGTTTTTTCAAGCTCTTTCATTTCCTTTTCCAATTTCTCTTCTTCACTTATCTCTTCAACTAATGTGCCCTCTAGCCACTCTTCTTGATTAGCATATTGTTGGATTTCAAGGATTTTACAATGAACATATGCTAGCACCTTATTTTTCACTTTACTATAACTTATGAAATGATTGGGGTCATATGGTGCCCAATAGAAACTCTGTTTCAGCCTGAGTCTGTGCCCTAAAATATCATCAGCCTCTTGCCAGGCTTCCCTTTTATTGAAGGTGAAAGGGCCCAAATGATTTCTTATTTTGAGTTGTGCCTTTTTCTTAGCCTCACAAAAATGGATTACATCTGCCTAGATAAATTGTCTGAAGTATTCCAGGGCAAACAATCGCATTGGCACATATTTTGGCAATTTGTAGGGGCACAGCTCACATCCATATATCCGAATCACAGTGTGATTCTGGTAAAAGTACGAGTCACCTATGCTATAGCTCTTGGAGAGCTATATAATTCTCTACATTTCACCAGAAAGTCTATCTGGAGGACTTGTCATCAATAAAGAGGTGGCTAGATATATGAATAGATCAATGAATTCACAATAAGTATAAGGAGAGTAGTAAACATGGTGGAAGACTGGGGTCCAGAAGATTACAAACCTTGTCTCTCCTTTGACATCTAATTTTCTGAGGGGAACTCGAAAACTATCTGGCTGATAGTAGAGCAACAAATGATATATGTATGATGTGTATTTAAACACTTTTTCTTTGTTCATGCTCATGAATTGCTCATGTATCCTATCAGCTATGAAGGTGGCATAATCATACCTGACAGCAGGGGGTTGTCCTGGAGTAAAGATGGATAACAGGACCAATGCGGTTTCATCTACATACTCACTAGTTTTGAATCCCAGGATGTAGGCTATCATGTCAATAATAAATTTTCCTCCTTCATTAAACCATGTGTCTAGATATGGAGGAGGTTCTTGAGGTTGACAATTTGGTTTCATAGATAATTGGCCTATTCTGGTTATTTCTGAACTTGGCAATTTGGCACCTTGGTCAAGCAAAAGTCCCAAGGAAAGAGGAGTCAATGGCCCAGTTGGCTTAAAATGCAGCATCTCATTTATAGATACAGGGGTGATATAAAATAGAAGTGTTCCAGAAGGAGACATCACTGCCCTTTGAGTGGGCTCATAATTGGCATGGCATTGGTGAATGAGGTTAGGAAAAATATTGACACAAGGGAGGTAGTACATGGGCATATTGGACTCCCAAATTCCAAAGATGTCATCTTTGTTTCTGTAGCTGTTCCTGATCTCACAAAAGGCCTAGAGATGAGATTTCAAAGGATTTGCAGACTGGAGCGTTTTGTTTTGACTTGTTGGGCAGAATTTGTAGCAGAAAATGAAGCTTGGAGGGTTTTTACAGCAAGGAATGGGTAGAAATAGTTTCAGGGAATTTTCTTTGGAAATTATAGACCAGAGTGACCTCAAACTCTGCTTAATGGGAGAAATTTGCAGAGGAAGAGGGAGTTGGTAGGTTTTTTAGTAAAAAATATGGCAAAATAGTAGTTTCAATGGGCAATTTTGCAGGTGTTTTGACAAATGCAACTCAAATTATGGTGTTTTTTCGAGATTTAACAGAGAAAATTTAGAAAATAGGGTTCAGCACCAAAATTTATGTAAATACCCATTTTCACGGCGAAATGTGCGAGTTGCAAGTGGTGAGCCAAGCTGAAGGTCCGAATTGTGGAGCAAATTAGCTGGGTGGTGGACTGTATGGTCGAATGACTGTTGTTGGATGCAAACTGGCATGCAGATGTCGCATAGAGAAGACAGACAAAACAAGAGAAAATGACACGTTCACCTCTTTTTAACGAAAATTTCAACTTTGGCGAGTTTTGGCATATTTTGTCGGATGACATCATCGTGACGTGTGATTTTGTCGCATAGCGGGGGACCTAGCAATGATGTGGCGCTGATGTGGTGGTGACGTAAACTGATGACAAGGAGGTGAGGTGGCAGCCATCGTGGGTGTTGACATGGATGAGGACGTCAGTGGTGGGAAGATATGTCGGTATATGGTATTATCGCACCGCTTTTTGGGCAGCAGCCGTATTCAGCGGGGGGGTTGCGATACAACTGGGCGAGAGACGCGTGTCCCCTGTACAGCGGTGAAACTGCCATTTTCCCATAGCATAAACTTCAGGCGTCGGGGGAATAGTGATACAGTAGCGCACCGTCAGATCTGAGAGCCTAGATCCAACAATTGATGGTGAATAGGAAATAACGGGGGTTGTGGTGCGGGTCCCGCCACAATCTTTCGGCGTTTTATAATGTTTTGCGAGGTTTTACATTGTATTTTGATTTTTGGATTCGGACGGGTTGATTATTCATTTAACCAAATGTTAAATGAAACCCAATGTTATATGCGTGCAAGGGGTTATTATAAGGTTCCAAGTGAACCTATAATTCCCGAAGATCTTTACTATATGGCTATGTCGCCGATGGTTGAGCTATTAGTAATTAAGGAGCTTTTTATGTATTTTTATACGTAATAGGGGTGGGGAAACATTATATAGGAGCTATATAATAGAGTTAGGAGGTTAATATGAATATGTGGGATGGATATGTATGAATAAATGCTAATTTTATAGAGTGAAAAACTTAGGCATGGGGGAATGAAAGGATACCAAATGATGAAGTTTGGGAAACTTGGCATAATGGAATAAAAACATTTTACACAAGAAATGTGGCTTGTTTTACCTAGGTGAAAACACAGTTTCACTTAGTTTTTTCCATGAAATGAAGTGGACTAAGGGCAGTGAGCAGATCTTATTGTCCTTGGGGGGATGTTAGTAAGTTTTCTTGGAAAAATGAGGAGGGAAATTAGTCATGCTTCACTTGTTTTGTAACCACCTTGCCATAGCACCTTATGATATTTATGAGATGAAACCTGTTCCAAAGGACCAATTTGCTCATAAACCTGCTTCTACAACATCAAAACTACCTACCCAGCCTAGTACACCTAGCATTTTTTCTTCATTTTCATTGGGTGCATTTGAACTAGTAAACCCTGATTCTCTTCTTTTCTTTTAGCTGCCCTCCTATCTAAGTCTACCCTTATCTCTTCCAAGGGCCCAGACTAAGCAGTTGGGCTCCTTTGTTTCTCTATCTATCTACTCATCTGCCAAGCTCGAATTGTTGGGACAGACCTTTATTCTCTATTCTAAGACCAGCAAATTCAAATATGAACTTGGCCAAGATTAAGTTTTTTGGCCAATCACAAGCTATGATAAGAGTCAAGCAACTGTACATAGTGAAATTCTTCAAAATATGGAACCTTTACAGCATGGAAAGGATGAACATATTTGGCACTTCTCTAGTCAATCATGAAAAATGAAACCTATTGGTATAGGAATCTAACATGTCCCTAATTTAGTATTCAAGGATATCCTAACTCAAGATGGTTCAGATGGAAAGAGAGGGCATGGATCACTACTATATTAGAATATGACCAAGAAATCAAAGCAACAAAGTTAATCAAAGGCCAAGTTTTAGCCAAGTTCATGACTGAATTGAACTGTTATGCCTTAGATACAAATTGTATTGCAGAAATGGATAATGGAGAGGAGATGGAGACTCCACCAATCAGCCAGACCTTTATTGAATCACCATGGTATGCTGACATCATATATGTTTTACTAAATCTACAAGCTCCTCCTGAATTATCCAGGACCAAAAGTAATTTTTTAAAAATGAAATCCTTAAAATTTTGCATAGTAGATAATGCTTTGTTTTGGAGGAATCATAAGGGTATTCTTCTCAATTGTTTATTAAAATAAGAATCTGACAAAGTGTTACAAGAGTTTCATGCAGGTGACTGTGGAGGACATTTTTACTAGAAAACTACTGTTGACAAAATTCTTAGAGCTAGTTTCTATTGGCCTACATTGTTTTATGATGTAAATAAATATGTAACCTCTTATCATAAATGTCAAATTTTTGAAGGGAAGAAAAAGCTTTTACCCCTACCCCTAAAACCAATCTCTGCTGAAACACCTTTTCAACAATGGGGTCTTAACTTCATTGGTGAAATCCACCCACCTTCCTCTACCCAACACAAATGGATCCTCACTACTACAGAAAATTTTTACCAAATGGATAGAAGCCATACCATCAAGGTAAGCCATTGACACTGTTATAATAACCTTCCTTGAGACCAACATCGTATCTAGATTTGGGTGCCCAACCAAAATCATCACTGATAATGCAACAACTTTCAAATCTAGAAAAATGATAGATTTTTGTAGTAAGTATCATATAACCCTAGGCCATTCCATAGCTTATTACCCCCAAGGAAATGAACTAGCAGAATCCTCAAACAAAAGTCTGGTAAATATCATCAAAAAATTGTTAGAGGAAAACAAAAAAGCATGGAAAAAAAAGCTAGTAAATGCCTTGTGGTCAAACAAGCTAACCACAAAGAAATCAATTGGTACTTCTCCCTATCAATTAGTTTATGTAATGGAATTTGTTTTCCCATCTTCATTGGGAACACCAGTAATGAAGTTGGTCCAAGAATTGCAGGTTGAACCAAATGACATCCAAAGAAGAATCAATTAAAAAATTCACTTGCAGCCAACCAGGGAAGAAGTGTACATCAGATCTCAAGTTGTGCAGGAAAGGAACAAGAAGAAATTTGATAGAAGGACCAAGGCCAAAAATGTTTACCTAGGAGACATCAAGGAGAGAAGATAAAGGTAAACATGGGAAATTTGATTTCCTATGGAAAGGCCCATATATCATTTGTGCTTTCAGAGGTAATAATGCTTTCTTCCTCAGAGAAATGGATGGCACAGAAGTATAAGGAGGACCAGTGAATTGTTGAATGTTCAAACACTATATTGAACCTAGTTACTGATTTCACTAGTCATTTGTACATACTTTACTTTCAAAAGTATAGAGTTGATTGGATGGTGATTTTTGAAGTTGAAGCCCGGAGAGAAGGCCCTAAGATTTAAAATCTTTACTATCATAATTAGTAATAATGCAAAAGCATACCCTGGACGCAAGTGGTTAAAGAAATGTTAATGTGGATTAGACAGTGGGACGGCAGGTGGCTTAGCCACATGGCCACCGACATTCCCACCCAAGACGATTTATGGCGAGCCACCGTCAACCTGCAGGCGACATTACTCTGGTGCACAGTTCGAGGACTACTCTGCAAGTTTAAGTCCATGGCTTTGGCAAGCTTGCATACCCTTTGCCCCACCCCCTCTGAATTTCCCCTGCATCCCTGATGTTGCAGAGCCGAGATCACTCACGACAACAGCGAGGCGCTATCGACTCCTGAGCTATATAGATTTGGGGGATGGAATCCATTTTTCCCAAAATGTTCTCTACACTTTGTAAACTAAAGCCTCAGTTCTGGTCTCTGTCTCTCATCTGAATCACTCTGTGAATTCCTACGCTGAGTTTGCCTCTTCCTCTATGCACACTGTTAGCACCTTCGTCATTTCGGCTCACACCAGTGAGCTCCACCCCACCCATAAGACCATGTCACGACTCCGCCACTGAATGCATTACAGGCAGGGCAGCAGCCAAGGTAGAGACATTTATCCCCCCACTCCATCCCCCTCTGAGTAGATGACCCCTCCGTCCTCCCCTTCCTCCACCCTGTCCACAACCCAATTCTCCGGCAGATATCCTGCCACTCGCAGTGGAAGAGGTCGGGTCTAACCCATTGAGGCTCGGCATGTTAATGATGCAACCCAGATGTTGAACCTCTCTGTGTCCCCTCGCCAGCCACATCAAATGGCCCAATTTTGCTTCCACTACACCTTGAACCGCCCTACCATCATCGCCACCATCTTTGTGGCATTCAAAGAGGAGACTTGCTCACAGAATGAATAGACTCACACCACTGCAAAACATCCTGTCACTGTGCAACTCGCCACTATTCAAGAGATTCCAAACACCAGCAAATAGAAGGCAGCTCAGGAGAAGCTAGCCACTAGCAAACAGAAGGCCTCGAGCAATAGCTCTGGTTCTCGTAAATGCAAAGGCACCCATGATAGCACCAAGCATGGTGAAGGCATTCCTGGTAGCATGCAAGCAATTGAGGATGACTGGGACAATTACAAGTGTCTAGTCGTGGAAGAGCCTCCTCCACCAAACGACACCTTGAGGGTCAACACAGCCAGGTTTAGATTCCTAGCTCCTATTCTTTGGGGCTTTTTTTAATGTTTTTTTCAAATTATGTCGTCAATTTTGGTAATTTACCATAACTGTTTCTCTTGGATTTTGAGTTGTAACCCCTACGTCGAAAGCATTTTCCATCGGTTTTTCGGACTGGTTTCCCCTCAGTGGCCAGTCTTGAATCAGTCTTTTGGATGTCTAAACTTGTTATAACTTTGTTCTAGCACCGCAGAGGGCGGAGCCTCACTATAAATTTACCGTTTCATTAATAGAATTAGTGCTACTTAGGAAAAAAAATTAATGGAGAAGCATAAAAGGGAAAGGTTGCAAGCAAATATCACAGAAATTCAGAAGGCCATTGATCTACAAAGTTTTTGACATTTCGTCAAGAAATGCCATCCCCAAGTGGAGCCACTATTAGGTTCCTATAGCAATAGGAGTCATAATTTTTGAATGACTGAGATCAAAACTTGTAATATGTACATACCTTTGCTTTCTACAAATGTTTTCCATATTGAAAAAATAAAAAATGTAAAGACGGTATGTCCTAAAAGAATAATCAAAGGACAAAAAGAATAAAAAGGCTAGAAAAGATGGAAAATATGAACCCTGAGAAAAGGAAAAAGACCCTGAAAGTGAGCAAGCCAAAATTCCACTACTATTTACTTTTTGTGTGGAATAAATGATTATGTGTAGTTTGTAATCCTTTCCACAATCCATGATAGTCAAAATGTTTAAACTTGGCTATTTCAAGTTTTCAATTTCATGTCTATAGATAGAGAATAAAAATATGGCCAAATAGTGTAACTTCTGTAGGTAATTAGATAGGTAGAGTAAATAAAAGGAGCACAATTGTTTAATTTGAGCCCTTCAATGTAATAAAATTAGATTTAGTTAGTTCATTATTGTAAAGAGAAATAAAAATATTTGATGAGGGTTTGCTAGCTGAAATGCACCCTAATAAAGAGAAGTAAAAAATGGTAGGATAAGTAGATGGGTAAGTAGAAGAAAGGTTGTAGAAGTATGATGATTGATTAGACAAAAAGCATATTTATCATTCTCATCTTAAAGTTTCAGATATGAGTGAATAATCAAGCATGCAAATGATTCACAAAGTCAATTAATTCTCTGACTTTTGGAGGGACCGGACCCTCAGCTCAATGTTTTATGGATATCAAGTACTAAATTCCCCTCATAAAAAATCATTCCCCCTCATTTCCCTTATAAATCCCCTTTTTTTAAGGTTAAAACACTATTTTCCTAGGGAAAGTAATCACCCCCCATGGAAAACCCCTTTTTCCCAAAAAACCCACAAAAACACCTTACCCTAAGTATTAATGTTAATATGTGAAAACATCAAAATTCACAAAAATACATTTACTTATTGTTGTGTCCCTTTTCCACCCATTTGTATTAATTACTAATTTTATTACATTAAATCCTGATGAAAACCCATTTTCCTGTATATATATATAGCTCCTATATATAAAATAACCCCATCCCTTAGTTTAAATATAAACTATATCACTACCACTTATCCCTCAAAAATATTAAAATCCCACCCTCAATCGTTAACCCCGATTAAATCCTTCGTTAATCATCCCAACGGCATAATCCCACCTTAATCCATCATTAACCTAATATCACTGCACTCAATTGCCCGCCGGGCCCCCCACTGCCCTCCATGCAGTTTCCCCACCCGATCACCGTGCGATCGCTTCCCCCACATCTGTCGACCCTTATCCATATCGAGCCAACACATTCGCTAAACTATACCCACCCGAAAAAGTGGTTTTGCCACCAACCCCCGATGCTATGTGTCCGTCGATGAGTGGCATCGGGCGGCCTCTCCCCAATACCACTAAGCGCCCGTAAGTGTTGCAATAGGAACCATTTACCACATGCCTGCTATGTGAAAAAACCATCCCTGTTCGCCATCGTACCCGCCAAAACTAATTTTTCCATGCATAAAAGCTAAAAGCCCAAAATCATTTGTTTTTCTAAACTTTCAACATTAAAACCTTTGCGCACATGCATGTCATCTACAAACATTTGAAGCCATCAACCCATGCCCAGTTGCACTCCAAAGATGCTCAGACAACCTTGCAACCTACACAAACCCTATTTCGACCATTTGCAATTGCCAACCACCCTATTCAAAGCTAGTTTACCTCAACTCCAAGTATTTAAGCCACAATTCACCGAGAAACCCTATCAATTTCAAAACTAGTTAATGAGTTTTCTTAGTTAAAAGATAAAAATTAATCAAAGAAGCTCAAGGACTTAAACCCATTCTGTGTTAAACACCATTGCCCTAAAAACATTGCAAATTACAACCCTCATTCTCAAATCCACAAGAACTAAGAATAGTTGCCCCAATTACCATGGATGTGAGACCCATCTCTACACCCCACTTAGACCTGGACCACCTTCCCCTGGTTAATTGGGATTTCTAGATAAGGGACACCATTGTCCATGAATCCCCGCTCAAAGTATACTACCAAAGTAGGGATAGATACTTGAACCAGGCTAATGAAATTGGTATGTGGGAGTCCAATTTGCCTAAGTACCAGTTCTCGAGGGTCCACATTTTCCCAAAAATTGTACATTATTTCCATGCCAACTATGTCCCTAGTCAAAGAGTAGTCATGTCCCCTAACCAAGCCATTCTTTTCACTATCACCACTGAATCTATAAATGAGATGCTACAACTCCAGCTTGGCCAAAACATGACTCCCCTCTCCATTGGAGACCTGTTGGACTTATTTCCCAAGCTCATCCCTGCAAGATTGGCCCAAATAATCCAAACCTTCATCCTAGGAGAGAAGTATACCCCCAAAGACCCCCCTCCAAATGTAGCATCTTTATTTTCTCCTTGGGGCATAAGTATTGTAGATATGATATCTAGGGTCCTGGGTTATACCACCAGTAAATATATTGATGAAATTATTTTATCTTTCATGTCCATATACACTCCAGGATAGCCTCCTAGTGTCATATATGACTATGCTCAGTTCATGCCTGACAGGAGGCATGAATAGTTCCTCAAAATGAGTAATGAGAGAGTTTTCAAATACTCCTCGGTCTTGTATCACCTTTTTTTATTACCAGTCCAACAAATTCCCACTTACCTTGCAAAAATTGGACACCAAGGGCCAACCAAGATCAGTTATCCTCTGGACCCCATTGATTCATCAACATCCCTCCCCCTATTCATACAATGAATTCATTGATTCCTTTGTCCACCCTGTGATGACCATGCTCACTGGAACCCCTCCACCAAGAATCGGTCCTGAAATTAGGAGAGTCCTTCATCTAAACATCAATCATCAGGTGGGAGATTAGTACTTGTACGAAAACCACACTGAAATCAGGATTTATGGCTATGAGCTTGCTCCATACAAACCACCTAAATACCTCCCAATGTGGTTATTTTCCCTGGAGTACTATAGGAAAATACTAAATTCAGATGAGGTAAACTTTGTTAAAGGCAAAAGGAAAGCCCAACTCAAAATAAAATACAAATAGGGTCCCTTAATTTGTAATAACTGAGAAGCTGGGAAGGAGGCAAACCTAATCCTTCATAGATTACAACTAAAACAGAGCTTCATATGGAGATATGATCCCTTGGACTTCATCTGCAAAAGAAGGCAGAAGAACAAGATGGCCCCATATATCCATCATTGCATCCCTGAGATAGAAAAGTATGCCAACCAATCGCAATGGGTGGAAAACACTTTAGAGGATAGGGATAATGCAAAAGTTGTTGTGGAAAACACATTAATTGATCTAGAAAAAAAACTTGATGAGGATTCTTTCCTGGAGGTGCCAGAATAGTCAGATAGGCCAGATCAGTCAACCAGGATAGAACCATCAAAGGTACCAGAAAAATCAAACATGCCAAAGCAATTAGACATACCAGATAGACCAGAGACAACCATGAGCACCCCCCAGTTGTACAGACTCCTCTAAATGAGGACAAAAACCTAAAGAGAAATAGGGAAGGGGCCACCACTTCAACAAGGGAAACTTCACAAGATTATTCAAAAACAAGTCGAGCTAAAAGATAGCGAGTGAATCCTATCTCTGAACAGGAACACACAGAGGAAACAACAGAGGTCACTAGTGCATGAGGAAATAGGAGTAGGTCTACTACTCCATCAGGAGGCATGCCAGAGCCTTCCACATCACCAACTCCGATGTTGGAAAGGCAGCAAAGTATTGAGGTATCTTCCTTCAAGATGATAGAAGATAAAGATCAAGACATAAAAGAAAGATACAAAGAGATCAAGGCTAGGAACGAGAGGCTTAAAGCCCAAACATATGCACAGTATCTAAAGATGACTCCCACTAATCAAACAAGGCTAATGTCAGCCTTTGATGTCAAAGAAGGTAAAATGTAGATGACTTTCATTAAGCCAACCACTCAGTAGCCATGGATAACATCAAATTTTAAGAAAGTGGACTTTGAAGTACTGGCAAGGTATATCCATCCCAATGACCAGATTGAACTACAAAATCAAACAGGGGAGATGATATACTCCACATTAATAGGAAAGGCCATTGTTGCCCACCAATTCAGAACTCCTTGAACAATATATCAGCCCAATTTCAATTGGAGAAAGCCTCCTCATAGGCTAAAGATAATATAATCAAGTCCTTAGAGGACTTAGTGATTGAATTGGGACACGATCCCGAAGATGTAAAAGTTGCAGAGCAGTTGATTAAGAAGAAAAATGATGACATTCCTGCACTCAAGAAGTAGCTAAAGACATCCCAGCTACATCACCCACAGACACAAGAAGTCCTAGAAGAATAACAAGGACATGAAGATCTCATGGACTTGGTCCTGAAGCTAAACGATCAACTCAAGGAGACAGAGAAGGAGTTGGACACTTTAATTCAATCGAAGGTGACCTAGCCACAACTTCTAGAGTTGTCATCCCCACAGTATCTATAGTAGTTCCTGTTGGAAATAATACTAAGAGGGGGCGTGAATCAGTATTATCTGGTCAATTATTTTCTTTTTCAAACCCAGAAC